>HE669521.1:14982-34027 GCA_000313835.2 Heliconius melpomene melpomene
CCATGAAACATGTGTTTAATTATATACGTTTAAGAGTCTGAAATTTTCAAAATTTTATAAAAATTGGTGACGATTTAAAAAAAACCTATACAAACTTTCAACCCCTTATTTGCACCCTTAGGGGGAGAATTCTAGAAAACGATGAAACACGTGTTCAATTAAATACTTTTAAAAATCTAAATTTCAAATTTTATAAAAATCGGTGCCGATTTTTATTTTATTTCACCCTTTTAGAGTTAAAATTTTTCAAAATCCCTTCTTAGTGGATGTTCAGATTACGAAAGTAAACATCTGTTCAAATTTCACGTTTCTACTATTAGCGGTTACGGCTGTGCGTGCGTCTTACCTCAGTCAGTGAGGACAAGTCCTTTTATATATATAGATTAGCCGCGTACTCATAACGGTCGGAATTTAAAATACAAACACAGAGAAAAAATCCGACTTTCACCTAACCAATTTCTTTAATCTAGGAAGAAGTTGATGATAGTAGACGAAATTGGTATCCAGAGACGTAGACGTAGACGTAGACGTAGCGTTTGGTGATCTATTCTATCTGACTACCCCACTAAAAAAATGGGTGTATATTAATTTTTGACGTCATGGGGCTTTGAGATAGCGTCAACGCGTGAAAACGATGATTATTCTCCACTCTCTTTTCAATTTTCGAGACATTGCTTGTTGGGTGGCATGAAATGTCTTGTCTCATTACCAGAGGGAAGAAAGGAAAATAACTCATTCCCCCGAAGTGACTCATATTCACAACCATCGAGTTTATAGCCCGACGCTGTGCCGCTGTGCTACAATGGCGCCTATATAAATAATTTTGTTCCTTAAATTTTATTACATCAGTGAGCATACTTCATGTAATTTAACTTTGTTCATACTTTTTAATAACGAAAGGTTAACGAGGAAGTTAAATAGAAATGCTTCTTGTTTGTAGCGTCGTGTTCCGCCACTCAAAATACAATGCCTCTGGAGTTTGGCGGAAAGCGGGATACGGAAGTGTCTTGATGGGAACGGAGTGTTTTAACAGTTTATCTAGAACCTGGAATCTGGAAAGTTCCAAGGTTCCTGTTACAAGGTAATGTAGATAATTAAAACAGTAGCGAGTTCCCATATAACTAACTCAGTACTTGAAAGTACAGAGTTAATAGTAAGCAAAAAGTTATGAGACCTTTATATTTAACGACTAGCAAAAGTTCATAATTTAATGTATGTAGCTTTCAAGTGCAAAGCTTCTACTTAGCTTAATGTAAAAATTGTAAATTTTCATGAATTATTTTGATATAATAATATTTGAACTGGCATCGTTTAAATATTCTCCATATTATTTTAATCTAATCATAAATATATTTATTATATGAAGCCAAGGCGATTGTAAACGCGATCGGTCGTGGGATCTATTCCCACTCGAGAAAATTAAATATTTAATATTTTCATTTCTCCGCTCTATTAACGAAGCAAAAGCGCGGCGTTAAGTTCCGCGACTCAACACGCAATGCCTCCAGAATTCGGCGGAAATTGGGGAATGGAAGTACTTTAATTCTAGGTCCCAGGGTCCCTTTGCGTACCCAGCTATGTGCGGAATAGCGTGAAGAAGAAAGAAAATAATAATAACTCACACAAATTTAACATGTACAATAATTTAAAGTAGCACTTTGGCAAGTGTTTAGAGTAGCCCTTGACAGGCAGATGGTTCAAGACTCGAGCACCATTAGCTTTTAGTACTAACCGCTTATTTTTAACTCTAAATTAGAGTTCTTTATTATATTTTTACCCGACTGTACGAAATCTAATAGGAGGGTTATGTTTTAGCGAGTATATATGTATGTATGGAACAAACAGAAGTGTCTAAATGGGAACACAGTGTCTTAACAAAGTTACAAGGTTCCCTCCGCCTATTGATGAAAAAACATTGTCTAAGTTCGTGCAGAACTTAAGAAAAGTATATTTTTTCTAAATATATATTCGAATTTGAGATTTGGGGAATGTGCAGAACGGAGTGTTTTAAATACTCTTCTTTTTGTAGGATGAAAATTAAAGTTAAAAAAAAAATTTACATACTGAAATTCAAGCCAGGTTCTAACATCATCGAACAATTTGAAGTATTTTCATATACACGGAATCACAACGAGAATCTTGTACAAATAAGCAATGCCTTACAAAGCGGGAGATGAATTTAGAATATTTCAATTAATACACATGTGGGTCAAAGGCTAAGTAACATAGTTTGATCAAAGTTTTAAGGCTTAATTTGTTTGTCGTATACCCCTCTTTCTTCAGGTTGACGTCTCTGCTTCATATAGAACAGTAGGCAGATTTTATTTGTCTTTTTTTACCCTACAATCTCTTTCGTGAGTTCTCCATTCAACGTGACACTGGCAAAGTGATTTTGTGCTCAACTGGCACGCTCGGAACGCCATATTAGAAAGAACAGAAAAGAATAGAGTAGGCAGAGAGATAGAGACACTATTATCAGATTTTCACCTTTATTTGAAATGAGAGGCGGAACACAACGCCGCGCCTTAACTTACAGAATTAAAGGAACGAAAATAGTTCGTTTCCTCGATTGGGAATCGAAACAACAATCATTGAGTTTTCAGTAAAATTCTTTAAAATAAGAAGAGAAGAGACAAAATTTGTTTTCTCAAATAATACTGGTATAAATTTAAACAAAATAGCATTAAATGTACAGCGCTCTTTAACTAACATCAATTTCTATTTGAATTGCAAGAGAAACAAAATTGGGCAAAACGAGGAAAAGGTTAAAATTGACAATAGTATTATTCTCATCGATTTTTTACATTTTCCTCATAGAAAGAATTCTTTTATATAACAAAAATGTGTGAGTAAGATTTTTGAATAATAATAGTTTTTACGAAGAATATGCAAATTTAAAACAATCCGAGTTTCATCGAAATCGGCTTATTAGTTTTTGGCAATAACCACAAGAAGATGTAGACGATAGAAGATTCGATTCTCACCCGGGGAATTCATTATCTAATATTTTCATTTCCTTGCTGTGGTAACAAAACAAAACGCAGCGATGAGATCTGCTAGATTCAACACGAAATGTCTTGAAAATTGGGTGAAAATTAAGGAATTTAACATTACGTACCTCTGTCTACACAGCTAAATGCAGAATACGAGAGTCAAGAAAACCTACAAATTTCTAGAAGTCGGCTTATTTTTTATTTTTTCCATAGAAAACATATGCTATCCATTGAAACAGACTAATCATCTATAGCATAATAAATAATAAGGGTTTTCCATAAGCAAAGCTTCAAAATCAATCAACATCAGTTAGCACTGTAAGAACATTCATCACTCGTGCTTCACTCGACGTCAAGAATGCCTTAGAAATGCCGTTTGAACTGTAACAGATATTGAAATATCTTTTGAAAGTTTCAAAAGTAATTATTTTTAACACATTTAACATAGAGAAAATGTAATGCAAATTTTGTTTTTTCTATCTATACTGTTTTTACTAATGTTTTAAAGCTGAATAGGCCATCGCGGTAACACAAACGTGAGACTGTAATCGTGACGGATTTGGGTTCGATTCACACTTGGGGAATAACAAGGCAAATGCTCAGCGTCTAGTTGCCACTCAACAGGCAATACCTCGAGAATTTGGCGTAAAATGGGAAACGGAAGTGTTTTAATGGGAACAGCGTGTTTTAACACTAAGTTCCCATGCTATGTGCGCGATACAATGTGATAAAAAAAATGAACTGGTACTTCCTGAGATTAACACGTTCCACCAATGAGATTCTTCAAGTTTACAATATTAAGTTTAGATTATATAAAAGAAAATTTTATATGTTTAATTTGACTGTAAGCGCGAAACGTGTAGGGTCAATTCCCATTTGAGGGAATTATTTTAATTTCCTCAATATTTCAATAGACCCAGTATTTCAACAATTGGACGGTGCGTGAGTAGAGAGTGACTTAACACTTAATTACTTCTACTTGCCCTGCTTTATGCGGGATACAGCGTGATAATGCGTGGTAAATAATATATAAGAATATTTAACAGTCATAGTTAGGTAACTTAATAACTCTTGTTTACTCAACATAGCACTTCCAAAGTTACTTCACCTTTAAATGGATTCCTTGGGAAAGTTTTACTCGATGAAAGCTGTAAGAATTAACGATTTTTTCTACTTTTAGCTTATTACGAAATGAAAAAGAAAATTAGGACCAGGAAAGAAAAGAACGAAAAGGCACAATATACCAATTTTACTGTTAATAATAAGATTGTCAAAGTTTACGCTTAAAGGCAGGCACTATATAGTGCTAAGACACTACGCTTTCTCCTTTTTCCCGAATTTTGAGATAAGCAATTGTATCTAATACTGTATCCATGGCGAGAATACTAAATATCGGGGTTGGTAGAAGGAACCTAGACCCGTTTCGTCTTCCAGATTGTAGGAATGTAGATAATTGTGACTGGGATTGATGAATACGTTTTGTTTATCCTACCCGGGAAAATAAAGACATCGTCATCTAAGGCGCTACAGCTGCGGCGGCGGGTGAAAATGTTTTAAAACTAGGTTCCCTTAAGCCTACCCTGCTATATACAGGATAAAGTACATAAAAATATTTAGAATTCTTATAATATTTTAAACAAATATACTTACGGAGTTTCATAATTTCAACTATTTCATTTACCGGTCTTTATACTTAGCCTAAGCTGAACAAGCTCAAATAAGATAAAAGTTTAATCAAAAAAGATATTTTATTTGGAAACTTATAATTGTTATTCTAGATAGGAAAAAATTATGTACTTACTTATTCATATCTTTTTTTAGTTTCTCGCTGTATCTCGAAATAAATTAGAAATCTTGTTAAGACACTCTGTTACCCACTTTCCGCCCAATTTTCCAGACATTGCGTGGTGGGTGACGAAAATGTATGCCACGCTTTGTCTTGTTAATAATGTGAAGAAATAAAAATATTTCATTTTCCTGAGTAGAAATTGAACCCATACCAATCGCGTTTATCAGATGCCGTACCGCTGCGGCACGACGACCTCAACCTAATTTTTCTTACATAATTAACCAGTCTAAGAGTAAGATTACTTTCACCCTTCGATCTTCATCCCCTTTTCTATCGAGTCATCTATTAAGGGTTCTTGAAATGGACTTAAAGAAGATTAAGAGATCGTTAAAACAAAAAATACTTGTATATTTATTTACTTAAATTCTTTTTAACAAAACGTACAATAATTTCAATATAGCACAAAAATACAATAGCGGCGCTGAGTTCCGCCACTCAACACGAAATGCCTCCAGAATTCAGCAGAATGTGGGGAACGGATGGATGTCTCGGTGGGAACGGAGTGTTTTAACATTAGGTTCCCAGAAAAATACGTCCCAGGTTCCCAGAAAAATTACGATTTTTAAAATTTTTGTCTGTTTGTTGGTTTGTCTTCCTGTTTATCAGTGCGTTTGTGCACCTCAAAAATGGCTTACCTATTTAAATGTAGTATTTTTTTAGTAATTTTTCTATTGTATTTTGCCCATCTTTCTATATAATATGTAATGTTTGTTTTTAAACAATCGGTTCGTAAATAAAGTTATGTCAGTGAGAAATATTTTGTTAATATTAACAAAGTAACTGTTTTATTGAGTTGGCTGAAACTTAAGGTATATATATAAATTCAAGTTAGTAACTAAATATTTGCAGCTTAAGCGGGCGAAGCCGCGAGCGGATCGCTAGTTTACAATAAAATTTAAGTCCACAGTCCTCACGTGTGAAATGTCAAAGCTTGGCTTGAGATGGGTTAAGTTCGTACTTAACTACAAGTTTAGTTGGCTAACTTCTCAAGCATAGTTAGAAGATTCCTTTGATGCTGAGATCACGCTCGTATGAAGTAAGTTGTTCTGGGCGAGTGTTAATCATTAACAGAAAATTAAAATGTATTAAAAAAATATTATATTTCATAATAAATACTGATATTATTAATAAATTTTAGATATAATTTAAGCCTATTATATGATTCAATAGAAACCGTCGTGTCGCAATGATACAATTGAAATACAATTAAATACAATTGAAAAGGTTGTGGCCTCGGTTCCCAAGTGGGTACCTGGGGAATAAATATTTATTTGTTTTTTTAGCTTCGTACATAGGAAACTGGGGACCTAGTGTTATGACTCGCCGTTCCCATTAAGACACTTCCGTTCGCCTACTACCCGCCGAATTCTCGAGGCAGCCTACCTAGTGTTAAGACACTCCGTTCCCCATTTTTCATTCTGGAGTGTTGAATGGTTAAACTCAATGCCGCGCTTAGCCATAGCGAAGAAATGTAAATATAAAATATTTCATTCCCGCGAGTGGAAATCGAACCCACAACTTGTCGCCTTTACAGTCGCACGTTTGTGCCGCTGAGCCACAACGGTACTCGCCTCCGCACCTTACCAGCTTTGAAAATACTCCAATCACACCATCGAAATGGAACCTACTACCATCGCGTTTACAGAGACAGCTAAAATATTAATTTTCCTTAGTAATACCACTTTTCATAATCTGTATATTCACTCTCATCTGCTAACAGCCGAGCAATTAAAAACCAAACACGTCATTAAGAGATGGAGATACACAAAGCGATTGCAGTAAAAGGGTAGTTATTATCAGAGTTAGCGACACAAGTTTGTGGGGAAAAAAATAGATTTTTTTTTGGGGGGAACGGAGTGTCATAACAGAAACACCCCCCCCCCCCACATGTAGATTTCCAGTTCTTACTTTCCGCCAAAATCTGAAAGCATTGCGTGTTGAGTGCGTCCTGTATGTATATGTCATGATATGACACGTCAAAACAAGTTTCAGCTTAGTACAAAACCTTGCAGTCGGGTTAACGATGAGTTTTAAAAATTTACTGTCACGTGCTTAAATGGCTTTAAAGGTCAGATAAAGATCAACTCATATAAACGTGTTGCATGGGGTCAGCGTTCGTCATATGTTCTCGTAAATTTATATCAACTGACACTAAGGACTGAAAAAAGTAAGCTGTAAAAAGTTTACTCTAACATAAAAATAGTGGAAAATGAGGGCTCCCCTTCTTAGACTTTGTGTTTTTGATAATAAAGTTGTAAGAGATTACTTGAAATAAAAATATTGCTTTTCCAAGAGATGTGAGTCTATATCCAACGCCGCGACTTACCTCGTTACCAAAGGGAAGAAATAAAAATGTTAAAATGTATGAAAATATTAAATATTTCAATATCTTGAGTGGGAATCGAACCCATAACCTGTCGTCATATATTTTATCCTAACCATCACATGTACAGTAGTCGTCAGTTTTTTTTTTACTTTTGAGGGTAAGTGTAGTTTTTTACCATAAAAAAAAATATTCAGTTAATATTTTCCATACTAAAAAAACAATCTGTTATGTGCTCTGTACATACATTGTCTGCGGTAATTGAGCCACACTGATAGAAGCAGGTAAAGCACTACAAAATGAGCAAGTATAACAATAAATTTGTTTAAATTAAAATGGTAATATTAAATGTCTAAATTATGCGGTAATGGTAGTTTTTGTTTCAATTCACGCTGTATCCCTCATATGGGAAGGTAGACAGAGGATACCTAGTGTTAAAACACTCAGTCTTTCTATTTTTTAGATATTGTTGAGTGGCAAAACTCAACGGTTGTTTTGTCTTGTTACCAGAGTGATGAAATTAAAATACTTATTTATTTCGCATGGGAATCGAACCCACAACCGTAGTCTTAATGCGCTACAACGGCATCGTTTTCTTTTAAAAAAAATATAAATTTACAATTAGACCACTTTTAGGGTTTCGTACCCAAAAGTTCAATCAGGGCTCCAGTTTTCCGAGACTCCTCTGTCCGTTCGTCTGACCGTCTGTCCGTGTGCTACCAGCCTGTATTTCATGAAACGTGATAGTTAGTTGAAATTTTGGAGATAATATATTCCTGTTGCCACTATAAAAATAAATACTAAAAAAACTGAATAAAATAAATATTTAAGGGAGCTCCCATACGACAAGCGTTGTGCGCGAGTCCGACTCGCACTTCGCTAGTTTTTTTTTGTTCATTCTCCACATTCTTAAGACCTTACTTTGAAAAAATTACCTAGGACTACCGTTTTCTAACATTATGTATGTAAATACACCAGAATGCTACTGTAATATGGGATAACGTTTTAAATCCAACCCTTTGCTCGGGTAACCACAATCTACCCAATTTTACGCTCGACTTGCTTCCGAATGTAATTTACTTATATAATATAACCTTATTAGAGAATGGAATGATATGTCATTAGACTCCTTTTGACTTCTATGATTTGAAAATGGTGATAATAGGTGTGGGTTCAATTCCCATTTGGAGGAACAAAAATAATAAAAAAGGAATAAAATGATCTCCCGGAGGACAGCATAATTATATGAGAAGGTTGATGTCAGTGGACGTGGCGAAAGAGGTGTATACCTCTTTCGCCTAGGCTAGGCAAGGAGTAAAACTAATAAAATCCTAAGAAACTTCAGAATTGTCTTCATTATGAAAGTGTGGAGTTTCTTAACACTAGGTTCCCTCTGCCTACCCTGTTGTTTGTGGGATACAGCCAAGCTAGAAGCTAAAAAAACATATCTATATATGTAAAATATATGCTAAAACCATCCAATATGTCAAATATATGTTGAAACCACCTAAGCTTATTCGGATTTTAACTAACCTATCCCATACTAAATAATCGGCTCGGTTTACCGCATACTATTAGTCAATTTAATGCTTGATAACCCTCTGATATACTAGTTATTGTTCAGCAATATATAACATCATTAAAATGAAACTGAACTCACTACAAATCATACTAATATTATAAATGTGAATGTAAGTTTGTCTGTTTCGCTTTAATGTCTAAACCACTCAATCGTTTATTATGGAACTTTGTATACATATTCTTAGAGGTTTAAGGAAGGATATATATGGGATACTTTTTACTAAAAAAATATGTATTTAAAAAATATTCCCCATTTTCTCGTCGACTTCTGGAATTGCGTGTTGAGTAGCGGATCTCAACGCCGCGCTTCGCCTCGACACCTTATTAAATATTTTAAATCGTCGTATTAACATATTTATTGTAAGTTAATAAAAGAAAAAATAATGTTATTCTTATTATAATAAGTTTTATCTTTTTTACAGGTAAGTTACAAGTTTCCAGAACAAGTTAACCAGTGTTAAGTGAGTAAGTTCTAAACACAACAACAAGAACATTGAAAAAAAATAGTTCACAAATATGGACTTATAAGAGATCCCTTCCTCCAGTGGAAGTGGATGAGTGACAATTAGCGGGTGAGAACATAGTGCAATTAAGTTATTGCTTAAAACATTTAGTTAAATACTGAATACACAGTTTACAACAGGTGCAGGTTCAAATCCTTTCACATACAAATTTTTGTTAGAGATTTCTTACTTTGTATCTATGAAGTATAATTATATTCTTATCAATTAGTATACAGATATATCATATCTACGAGTATATCTCGGTATCCTTAAAATTGGGTGGTGCATTGAGGATGGAGTGTCCTAACTGTAGCTTCCCTCTGACTACAAAACAATTCACGCTTTTTTAAAATAAGTAATCGTTAGCGAATGTCACAATACAAAAAGCTTCATTAATTTAGCTCTTTGTGCGGAACACCTAAAAAGTTCCAGAGCTTACAGCTGTGCATTTATCTAGATTTTAGAGAAATGCAGCTGTCAGTCTACTGAAAGCTCATTTTGCAAATGAAACTGAAATTATAAATTTATGTTCCTTAATATATCCGAGTTCCGCTATCCTGGTTCCATCTAGAGACCAGATCGTGACCATTTTTTCATATTGTCTCCTAAGTTACGCAGCATACATATTACAGGATAGCCAAACCTTGGAACCTAGTGTTAAGACACTCCGTTCCTATTAACGACATTGATTGACATATTAATATAACATACATAACATATTAATGACATTTTCATTCTTCACTTTGTTTCTTTTCATACTCAACAACTTGTCGCGTTTACAGTCACATACTTGTGCCCCTACACCACAACTGGCCGCTAAGCTTCACGATGATCAGTGGCGTAGCTAGGGTATTTGCTGCCCGGTGCGGCTCGGGGGACTTGATGCCCCTTTCCTGTTGATGACTTCTAAAAAAAAAAACCCTTATCGTCAACTTTGATCCCTCTTTTCTCTTGATGAGTTCTAAAAAAAAAACAAAGTGATCGTCAACGTTGACTTCTAAAAAAAAAAATAACGTAATCGTCGACGTTGAGTTCTAAAAAAAACAAAAGTGATCGTCGACTTTGATGCCCCTTTCCTTTTGATGCCCGATGCGGCTTAGAGGACTTGATGCCCTTTCACATGGTATAAGGTCTAAAAAACAAAGAAAAAACACACTAATCCTCGACTTTGATGCCCGGTGCGACCGCCCCACTCGCACCCCCCTAGCTAGGCCACTGACGATGATAGAATATTATACCACAAGTGGTCCGTTCACTGTCTTAAATTTAATTATATACAGTTACAAAATTACATAGTTAAAATATATACTAATAAAAATATACTAAAACAGCAAATATTAATATGAATATTTAAAAGTGGGGACGTCTATAAAAAATTCAACGGCCACGATAAAAAGGCTGTTTCGTTTGACCGACGCGACGATCTTTTATTTATGGACAGTCTCACATCTCCTGTCACTGATTATAGATTTATAACATAGAGTATTATGGCAGCTTCACGCCTTTCCCGCAAAAGAACACACGCGTGTAATTGTAACCCGACTTTTATGGGTTCGATTCCTAATCGTGGGAATGGATTGTTATTTATTAACATTTTCATTTTTTCGCTCTAGTACCAAAGGACAAAGCTTGGCGTTGAGGACATATAATGTTGAGGTAGTCCTGGTGCAGCACAGAGTCGGCCGGCGTGACGTTTGTGGGTTCGATGCCGCTCGGGGAAATTAATTATTTTTACTTTTTCGCTTTGGTAACTAGACGTGAAGACCTGAAGCTGAATTTTGATAACTATAACGAGCGAAGCATGGTAGTTAGCGGACGAGCGTAGCTCTCTATTTTAGATATAATATGTGTAAATTAAAGCTAATTAAAGCGAAAGCGAAGCGAAATACGTATTTTAAACTATAAACTGGAAGTGTCAGTATACATATACTCGTATGTAATTTTTCCACATCATCACAAAGGACGGACGACCATTAAATTTAACAACATAAACGTATATAAAAAGGCAAAATTATCGCAACCGACCAACCGTTGTAAATCTTATTTACGGAACCCATGTTGTGTCAATTTGCTCACATTTAAGTCAATTTAACATATTTTTTTTTTCTGTTTTATCTATAAATAATATTATTTTTTTTATATTGAAGCGGCACAGTGTCTGTTTGTAAACGCGACGGTCGTGGGTTCGATTCAGACATTGTATAATATTAATTTCCTCGTTCTGGTAACAAGGTAAGATATAAGTAAATTTACATAAGTAATAGGGAAGGCTGAGAAGACCTAATGTAAAAACTCTCCGTCTTCCAGTTAATGCACAATTTAGAATATATAAATAACTGCACAGACGTATCTCAATGCCGCGCTTGATTTTACCATGGCGGAGCGGTACCCAATGGCGGCAATATGAACAAGAATGAAAACTTCATTCCACCTTGCGAAAATCGAACCCGCAATTGTCGTATATACTTTCGCACTACGCTATGATAGAGTCAAATATATATGAATAATATAATATCTAATATCATTTCTATTTGCTAAAGTAGCTTTCTTAGTGATGAATATTTCATACACTCTGCTTGATACATAAATAAGGCTCATATTAAATGGTAATACTTTAGGCCAGTTGAGGCGCAAAGGCACAAGCATGTGAATGTGACTTTACACGCGATGGTTGGGGATTCAATTCTCACTCGAGGAAATGTAATAGTGTAACGACAAAATGGTCTGATAATAGATCCAGGACCTGATATAATGGAAAAGTCAGAAATTATTAGTAAACTTTTTTTTAATTATATAATTATTTGTATAATTAGATATTAGTAATATATTTTTTAAATAAATACTATCTAAAAATGTTTTTTGATATAAATGTATTTTCATCTGCAGCTTCTTCGCGTTGTCTATTTAATATAACTACGAAGTTTTGAGAAGAACAATTCGTCAAAAGAATAAAGTTTTAAGTATACTAGTTATTTAATTTTACTTCAAAATTTGTAATGTTATTTAAAAAATTGTGATAAAAACCCACATATAAAACAAATCATAGGCTTAGCTCTGATACTGAACACGCTAGGTTACGCTTGAATTTTGCCGAAAAGTCTAAAGCCCTATATTTTCTCTGTATTCTCAACAAAAAATTGTATACACAGTGAGAATTTGAACCAAATCATCCTCACCATAAAGTAATTTAAAGTCAAATTAAGCCATGGTTTAGTTTAAATAATAACATTAAGCTTTATTACCGTTGCTAGGAACGAGCGGTACCCTAATTTTAAGTGACCTACTTGCGAACGAAGGTTAAGCAACACTGGGTCCAACTGCGAAATGGAAGGGAGGGAGGGTTCGCGGTCATATTGCAAATGATAGCTTCCTTATACTTTTGTGTGTATTTTCGGGCAATTGTCTTAATGTGGAATTTTGGTTTTGGTTTTTATTATTATTCATATTTGAAGGCTTTAGGAAAAAGATAGATATGAGTTAGAATATGACTAAACGCGATGTTTAGTTACGGAACTCAATAAGATATGTCGTTTTTAGTTCATGTAGATTTATTAATTTTAGGCAAGCAGTTTCACGGTGTTTTCCTCATATAAAAAGGCAAAGGAAGCCAATAATTAAGTACAATTACTCCTTTTACTGGAACGAGAAAATAATTAATTAATCCCTTAGTGGGAATCGAACCTACAATCGTTTTTACTGTGTTCAATTTCAATTTCTTACATAACAATTATTATTTTATTAACTAATAAGGTATGTGACAAAAGGATATTAACACAATATTTTCACAATATATTGAAACAATGAAATATCTTACACTAAAATGTGACTGTTTTACCAAACCTCATATTTGACAGTGGTACAGGGTAGTACCATTTAACGTACAAAGTGATTTTAGTCATGAGAAAAATGGTTATTGTATGGAAAAATATTTGTTTTTTTATGTATAATTCGAATGTGACGAAAGGAACAGTGTGAAATTGTAAACGATGGTCGTGAGTTTGATTTCCTCTCGATTTAATAATTTAATTAATTTTTATTTCTGGTAAGGTAAGGCCCAGAGTTAACTTCCGTCGACAAGTAATGTTTTAAAACCACCACTAACCATTTTATAACTCAATATTTATAACGTTTCCAACAATATACAAACTGTAATAAGCAAAAGAAAACCCTGAAGTGGGAAAGTCTTTCAACGCAACTTTGTTGAAATCACTTTTATTCTATCACTGCTATCTATCGTTGAAAACAAAAATTAAATCGTCATTTTTTATATAATTCACCTTCAAAGCCATAGATGGCGCTGCTATTAAAAATAGTTAATTCAAACATATTTTATTATTTTAAATATTTTGCTCATATTATTAGTGATTATATTTAAGTTAGCTTTAGCTTTAATGTTTTTATAAATATTCACTAAATAAGATACGAAAACACAATAATAAAACTAAAATTATCCTTTTGCTTGCTTACATAGTGAGAATAAGCACAGCGCCATCTGGACTGGTTAGATAGCACTATCTTATCACTACCCCGTGGAAAACGTTATCTATATGGCGCTACATAAATATATTTTTATATTTTACACAATAGATGTCGCTTTATAAATACTTTCAACTTTACTTTGTTTCCCACATAGTCTGGTAAGGAAAGAGAATCTAGTGTCACAAGATATTTCCTTCTCCACTTTCTTTTCGAACTCTAGGAATGGCATATTTAGTTGAGATAGTCAAGGCTGTGTTTTATTAACAGAGTGCGAAAATAAATATACAAACGACACATTTTATGAATATGAAATAGAAGTCGAAGCCATAATTGTCGTATACAACAATATTCTTGTTTACCATATCTTTTATTTATTAAATAAAAAATATGAATTGTACAAATTCTTTATTTATTATAAGGTAAGTATATTTCGGAACAAATAGTTGATTATTTTAGTATGATTATTATCTATACTATTGCCTACTTACTCTTCTGTTCACTACTCGCAAAAACTTACATATTTCATAGAAAAAATATTTGTTATTTCATATTTATCTGTGCCATACCTATTCACGATAAATTGGTAAAGGTAATTGAGGTTTTTTGCGCGTAATTCCCGAACCCGCGTGATTTCCCATAAAAATCGGATTCGCTGTTCTGAAGATAAGTCGGAACAAATAGAAAAACAGACAGATTGACAAAAAAATTAAAATTGTTTGGTTCTAGCGTATCGTATAAATAACTAAGTTATTTGAAAATTACAGACAGACACTTCAATTTTATTTATATGTATAGATATATAGATATTGTATTAATATTTAAATTCAAAAACATAAAAGGAAAAATCATATTTTAAACAAGCTATAAAATATAGGAGAATATGTAAAACTTACTGCTTCTAATATAAAATGAAATATAGATAAAAGATTCCTACCGTCATCTCTATTTATGAATTAGATAACAGATAGATATCCAAATATTATTATAGTTATATTTGGTAATGCAAAACGTGACTTTTCTTCAGAAAGAATTTTTAATAAAAATTAAATACCGTCGACCGTCGTAGCGTAGGGCGTGCGCCTGTCAACGCGACGGTTGTGGCTTCGATTCCCACTCGCGAAAGTAATCTTTAATGTTTGAATTCCTCGCTCTGTTAACGAGATGAACCAAGCAGTGGTGTTTCATCACTCAACACGTAATGCCTCCAGAATTATGCGAAAAAGAACGAAATTATCGTAATGTAAATCTTCCCTAGTATCAGCTTGACCTATTTGATCGCATACAACGTATAGCCGTTCGAATCGTTGGGGACCCAATGACTTGTGAAAGGCTTGACATATTGGCTTTGCGTAGAAAAGTCTCCTCGCTGCGCGTTCCCTACCACATTTATCATGGGAGTGTTCTGGAACTCTTGACCAGACCAGACTAGACATAGTACGTCATGAACTCATGTGCCATCCACACCACCTGGATACGTGGCTTTCTACTACTATGCGGTTTTGTAGCAATTTCCTTCCACGCGCCACGCAACTGTGGAATGGCCTACTTGTGAAAAGCGGGTCTATCTCCACCTCAAAAGCCGGCAACGCACCTGTAGCTCCTCTAGTGTTGCACGGGGTCGTTGGCGGCGGTGACCACTTACGATCAGGTGACCCGTACGCTCGTTTGCCTTGTATTTTTCCGTAAAAAAATCTCGTATATAGAAGAGTAGGCGAAAGGAACCTAAAGTGAAGACACTTTGTGATCTACTTTCCGTTCAAATTTCGAGATATTCTCACGTTGAGTGATTAAGCTCAACACTCTACGTCTACAGAACAGGACGAAAAGAAAATTATTCAGATACACCGATTGTAGAATGCGAATCGAAATAACAACCATCGTGTTTACAGCCAGGCCCTGTGCCACTGGGCCACGACGTCCTCATAACTAACTACTATCAACATTCACAAAACAATCTCAAGCTATTCATGGAATACCTTAACTATGTAAACTTGTCCTTTGACCCGCTTAATTTATGCAAAGCGTGTTTAACTATCTCATAATATCTAAGTGTATACCTTTCGCTTCTATATAATCGTTGAAAGATCTATAATAACTAACTATAGTAATATTATAAAGTTTAATAGTTTATTTGGTTGAATGCGCTAATCTCGGGAAGTAATTGTTTGAATCGAAAAATTCAAGTTTTTGTTACATAGGCAAATTAACGAAAGCCTTCTTTGATAGGCTATATGTTAATCATTTCGTTGAGGCCAGTCGTGGTGCTGGGGTATTAAGTGTGCAGCAAAATCGACTGGTTATGAGTTCGACACTCGAAAGGAAATATTTATTTAAATTTATATTTTCATTTCTTTGCTCTGGTGTCGAGGCAAAGCGCTGCGTTGAATTTCGCCACTCAACACGCAATGCCTCCAGAATTAGTATATTTTCGAAAGAAAGTCGTCCAACTGTAATAATAGCGTTAAGGTTTACCATTCAACACCGGGGAACGGAGTGTGCTAACGTTAGTTTTCCCCTGTCTGCCCTGTAATGGGTAAAAAAGATGAAGTTATTTTTTTTGTATTTAAAAAAAAAATAACTCTTTTATAAATCGTCTAAACTATCTTTTAATTCAACCTTAACTAAAGTAATTAGTCAAAAGTTAACAGATTTAGTAATAAATTGGAATCAACTTTTAAAAATGTTTCACGAAGAATGTTTCAAAGTCTTTAAGTGTGATTAGGCTTTATAATAAAACATTAAAGACGTTTCAATTATTATGTAAGATGCTGCTCATTTTTATTACTTTTTTTTAATAGGCAGACGAAATCAGGAAACCTAGTGTTAAGACACTCCGTTCTAAAACACGAGTTTGTGTTCTTTGCTTTTTAATGTTCGAGACTATATATAAGTGTTGAGTGGCGAAACTCAACGTCGCGCTTTTTATTATAACTAGATAAAATTCGATTTCCCTCGACTGGAAATCGAACTTACGATTGGTTCAATCCTCAACGAGCCTACATTATATTTTCCATTATTTATTTTGTAGTCTCTATTATTAAAGTTATTTTGGAATAAAAAAAATTGTAAAAAAAAGCGGCTTTAAGTTAAAAACAGAGCCTTTTCCTTAATTTCATATAAAATTTAAAGAAAATAACATCTATTTTTATAAGTAATTTCAACACAAAATTTTCAATACATAACAAAAGACAACAGCACAATATAATTTAATATAATAACTGTTAGACAGAGACCTGTGTACACGATTGTTGTGCGTGCGATAGAGACGGATATAGAGTATCAATCGATCAGGTTGCCATGGCAACGCGAGATAATGTAACAAGTAAGGTCTGTTCTTCTGTTTAAAAGTTTATTTAAGAAAAGTTTTGAATTTATTGATGACTTGAGATGCTTGTGGCTCGCCCGCTTCAAATATACAATTATTTATTAATTAACCTGTATTATTTCATGTGGTAATAACCTTATTAGCCCAAAGACAATATCTGTACATTACAAAGTGTAGCCAAGTGCGAGTCGGATATTGGCACGAAGGGTTCCGCGCACAAAAAAAAATAATTTCACGATGTATCCTGTGTATAGCAAGGTAGGCCAAGGGAACCAAGTGTTAAAACACTCCGTTCTCCACTTTCCACCGAATTGTTAGTCAAACACAATATTTTTATTGATATAACTTTTTTATTTATGAACCGAATGAAATAAAACAAATACTAAATATGAAGATGGAAACCGCAACTAAAATCGGTTAAGCAGTTTCTTAGATAAGAATGAAGAAATGCACAGACAAACAGGAAAAATTAGAAGCATCAAAATCGTGATAAATAATACGAATCATCATACAACGCTATCAGCGGAGTGTGAATAACTGAGTGTACTGACACTAGGTCCTATCCCGCTTAACGGGGTAAAGCATGCAATTGAACAAAAAAGTCTTAAGGGAACCTAGTATAAAAACACCCCATAAGTAGTCACACACCACCTCATTTTTCAAAATATTTAGTTAAATAGGGGAACTTAACGCGTGCTTGTTACCAGACCGAGGAAATACTTCAGTCCCCCAGATGGGAGTCGAATAAACAACCGTCGTGTTTACAGTCCGGACAAAAATATTATATCTAAAAATTCAATATCTCTTTTTCATCCTAACATTGTCCCATTTTTTGGAGAAAAAATGTTATTATATGAAAATAGCACTTTTACCTTACATTAGGTTGTGTTTGCGTTTATTTTTTTTATGTTATTATAACATAAGGGTTGAAGCTTTTGCGACCTTTTGTTCATGGGTGAACGTATTGTCAGTTTTGTCAGTATCAAAATCCTAGTAGATGCTGTGGTTTTTTTAGGTTTACAGATTTATAAATAACAATATTATTATTAATAAATATATAGTTTATTTTGTAATAATATTATTTCAAGATTAGTAAACATTTTAAGTTGAAATAGAATTTTTATTTTTATAACAGGGACAAATTTGATGTGTAAAATGCGAGTTTGAAGTTTTAAAGTGCGAATTGTGTCAAGATTTTCCGATCGAAGTCGATTGAGTGTTAAATGTTGAGTGGCGGAACTCAGCGTCACGATTTGTCTTAACACTGAGATATTTAGAGGTATAATTATCTTGTACTGAAAATCAAGAAAATTGAATCATTGAAATTGATGACTTACAATTATACGTCTATTATTTATATTCTTTAATTATTAACTGTTCTGTCAGTCTGTAATAAAAAAAAAATTAAAAAGGCAAAAATAACTTTACTGCACGAAAACAAAAAGAAACCAATATTTTCTTAGGACTATTAGTTAAGACCCATTAAAATTTTACTTGGCTTTTAATGAAAATATAATTGTTTCAAGTATAGATTCACACAATGTACAGTAGAGTTTTTCCTCCTTTCTTCCTTTTTACTGCGCAGTCGGGTAATGAAGGAAAAATATTTTTTTTATATTGTAGTAGGTTCTATAACACTTACGACAATGTTTTCTCATAAACAATATTCTTTACTTTTTATACTAAAGTAGAAAGATACAAACAAAAAGTCTTAGGAAATTAAAATTGAAAAATAATTAAATGTATTTTTTAAATAAAACAAAAACAATTAAATTAAGGCCATTAATTAGTTTTTGCTATTCTTATACTTTACCGAGTAATGAAAATTGACTGAAGAAAGTTATATTCAAATAAAAAACTTTTTAAGTTGAAAAAACTGTAATCACTGTAATAAACGAGAATGAAAACGAACGAACGAAGATAATTTCAAAAAAGTTTTTATAGTACAGCCTATTATTTTGCAGATAATAAAATTTTTGCCCCTCAGTATAC
>HE669522.1:0-72258 GCA_000313835.2 Heliconius melpomene melpomene
TCAATACCGTAATAACTTCGTATAGCATACATTATACGAAGTTATACGGCGATAACTTCGTATAATGTATGCTATACGAAGTTATTACGAGTCTACAAAACAAATAAAATATTTACTAACGTGTGACATAAATAAAAGCAAATATATATAAATAATGCATTGCTCTTATTTTGTTGGCAGGCGCTACACTATAAGTAAATGTTCCTAATTGAATCTATTTATTGAAAAATTATAAGAAAATGTTAAAAAAATACTAGTTTCGGATTTTTTCCTTTACATACATCCAATTACTTAACCGGATGCTAAATTTCACCATTCCAGGTCATCTGGAACTTGGTTAACATTAAGGTCTATAGGTCAGTCACCCCCCTAAAAATTAACGATTTTTGGACGTCATTATCTAAATAACTGTTTGAGCTGTGTTTATGAAATTTTATGCACGTATACAGGTAGGGGGTCTAAATATTTGAGCCAAATATGACAGCTTTAGATGGAATAGTTTTTGAGTTACGAATAGGTAAAAAGTGGCTTCAAATGGTTCGTGTAAAATAACACACGGTGCTGCTCGCCAGTTTTGTTTGTAAAAAAACTTGGCTACGCGCGGCCGCGCGTTTTAAATAAAAGAATATTATCTTTTATTAATTTAATTTTGCATAGTTCAATCAACATAAACCGAGAAAATATATTATTAGAACTCATCTATTCTCCTAATTTGGTATCGATATTATCGATCGATCGTGATTATTTCTGATATCCAAAGCCGCTCTTGAAATCATACTAAAAAAACTTAGGCTTTCCGTACTTCAGGAAAAACAGAGGAGATCTAATTTTAGAACACTCTGTTCCCCATTTCGCACCCAATTTTCGGGATATTGCGTGTTGAGTGGTGGAACTCAAATCCACGCTTTTTCTTGTTACCAGAGCGAACAGTGAAAAAAATCATTCCACCAAATAGGAATCGAACCCACAGCAGTCACGGTTACTGTCAGACCTTGTGCTGATGGCCACGACATCCTCCTAAACAGCCTGTTGAAATTTTTAATATCAATTCACGACGTAAAACTCCAAGAATTTTAAATTCCAAGCTACTTATCTATTATTATTAAATTAAATTAATTACGATTTAATCTTAATCAAACACATATTATCGCCAATTATTAATATATATTATATTAGATAATCTATGTAATTATAGACACTAAAATAACACTAAAAGTTATCGACGGAAGAATCAAAAAAATTAACCAAACACCTGTTAATTGAATATATTTTAATTCATTATTAATTAATGGTGAACACTATTAATTATTAATTAATGAATAGGTCAGTAGTGGCGCAAGGGCACAAGCGTGTGACTATAGACACGAGCGGTTGTGGCGGCGGGGCTCAAGTTAAAGAAATATTTGTCCACCAGGACGAGAAAATTTAAAGTAATCATTTTCCCGAGTGGGTACCGAATCAACGACCATCGCACTTACATTGGGTCATTTAGTCAGCTATATATTAGAGGTTCTGGTAAGAAGACATAGCGCTGCGTTGAGTTTCACCACTCAACACGCAATGTCGTAGATATAAAAATTCATAGATTTAAATGCACATCTAAAATGTACCTTATGTCTTTACAAACGGAAAGAGGAAAGATATTCATAACTACAGTTAACGATGATATTTCTAATAAACTCTCATAAAAATAACAATATTTTGATAAAAGCACAATCAAAATTCTCACAGCCACTATAAAAATCTCATCAAATTGAACGACAGTTATACAAATAGTTAATCAAGAAAAAGGTATTATCGGAAAGCCTCACACCCACACTGTGTGATTTATACGCGACGGCTAATTGACTTGTTTGTTTAATGCGTCGGCCGTCGCGTTTATACCTCACGATGTTTGTGTAAAATTCAATTTAATTGATTTTTTTTTATTTATATTTTATTGCTGAAAATTATTAATTTTAATATCATATGTATTTATATGATTTATTGAGGTAGAGTGAGTTCTGTAAGAGGCAGGAGGACACTTTGGTACGTTCGGTGTTTATTTACTTACTTATTTTTATTGATTGAAATAGTTATGCAGTACGTTGCGTTTAGCGGTCTGTTCTTTCTGGTTACACTGATGGGAGTAAAGTACGAAACTGCAAAAAATTGTGCACAGTTCATATATTCCTTTATTTGAATATTTTAGCGATTATGAGAATTTATAAACCGTTCTCAAGTCTGACGTTGATCTTGAGATACCGTTTTCTTTCTTTCTTTTTGTCATTAGTTTAAGTGTGAATATATCTGTCTAATAAATCAAAGTTAGCTGGTTACATAGTTAAAGTTTTACAAGAATTTACACGTAACGTGGTAGATAAATGAATATAAAAAGAATCTGCAAAATAAACAGACCTAACAATGACGATCTCAATTTCACAGTTCGCAGTATAAAATGAATCTTACATTACTATATGTTTATTTCTTTTGAAGATATTAATAGATACAAAACAAAAGTTTTATTTGCACAAATCCTTGTCTTAAGATTTCGTGAAAAAATAAACAAGGCACATATCACGAACTAGAAACTCATTTCAAGATTGAAACTTCTTGTAGTACGCAGATACAAAATTATAATAAATAATTAAATCATGATACAGACTATAAATAAAAGAGTTATATTCACGTTTTATTGAAATGGATTGGTTGTTTTGTTCTTTGTCTTTAAACAAATAAGTATCCTTTATTTTACATAATTTGCATAGAATATGGTATTTATAGAACCATGAATTAATTTTACTCTGACAGACACGACAAATCGTGAGGCGGTGGTTTTTAGAAAACAAGATGATTATAAGCGCCATTGGCCTGATTGAAAACAGTAATAGTCGGTACTGGCTCAGATTACACAGGAAGTAAAAAAAATATATGTATATTAAAAAAAAATGTGTGAATTTGATCGTCAATCAAGGGTATAGTTGTATTTTGAGCTGAAATGCGGCGTTGAGTTCCATTCGCAACGCACAACATGTCGAATTCAGGCGGAATGTGATGAATGGAATGGAATGTCTGTATACTAGGTTTTATCGACACAATGCAAGATTTTGTGAAAAAAATTGCAAAAAAAAAAATTAAAACTATATTGACAATTCAAAATAAAATTAAACGTCAAAAAAAGCCAAAAATAAACCCTTTAAAGAACCAATCTTAGGTAAAAACCTATTTTGCAGAATAAAAGCGTGGAAGTATGAGTGTCTCTTTGTCTTGTTACCAGAACGAGGAAAAGAAAATAATTAATTCAATACGAAAATATTATACCTATAAAGAACCTATACCTATAAAGAAGTCGAGTACATACGCCTACCTAGTATTTTCGAGCTGTCACTTTGTCTGTTGAAAATTATTTATACCGCAATGTTAATTGAGAGATATGTTGGAATGACTTTTGTATGCACCATTTTGTTTACATTCCGACATTTTACGATGACAGGTTGTTTTAGCGGGAATTCTTTTGTGAATTTCTTTTGTATTTAACCAAACTACAAGGTTGTGAAAATAAATAGCAATCGTACACTTAATATTAATTATATTTAAGGCTGTATTCAACGTACCCCAGGGCAGCCATAGGGAACCTTGTGTTAAGTCACTCCGTTTCCCGCACACCCCCAATTTTCGCGACTTTGCATGTTAAATGGGGGAACCCAAAACCGCGCTTTTGTTTATTACCAGAGTGACGAAAAAATAACTTTCCCTGACTGGCAATCAAACCCACTACCGTCACGTTTACAGTCGTGCCGTCTATACATTTACGGCATTTTTTATAGTTATAATATACATAAAATATGACCAATATATTGATTTCATATAAATGATGAACATTTCCTATTTCGATACTCAGTTATGATATTAATGAAGTGAAATCGAAATTATGTAAATTAAAAAAAAAAAACAAACATTTTATAGTTTTGTTTAGAACCTATTAATACGTAGTTTGTAACTCGTAAATATTTGATTGTGGGACATGATAGACCTTTATTACTTTATAATAATTAACATAAGATTAATTTATTTGATGCATGTCTCATATAGTTCTTTTTTTAGTTAACTAATGAAGTGGCTATGTTTATTATGTAGGGATATAAATTAAATAGAATTTTGTTGGTACATATATTTTTGTGAAATACTTATACGTTACTTTGATTAAATAATTAATATGATAACGAAGAAACTTACAATATTTCATGAAATCTTACGCTACTTTAGAGTCAAAACCTATTATTTATTTTAAAAATTCGAACCTGTTATCCTAGTTTATATTGCCACTTATGTTACATATATTCGTATATTAATATATATGCAAATGAAAAGGTGTATATTACATATAATGTATGTATATTGCAGGCGTTGCACGATCGCTAATTGACTTATTAACCCGTAGTGGCTGACAAGCGGTAAATATCACGATTAGATAAGGCTGAGGATATACTCGTGTATCTATTTTTTTACAAAAAAAATTAACCCGCGCACAGCAGGGTAGGCAGAGGGAACCTAGTGTTAAGGTACTCCGTTTCCCGCTTTCCTTTGAATTCTGGGCTTTCCACTCCCGCCGCCGCTTTCCATTGCGTATTGGAGTGGCGTAACTCAACACCGCGCTTTGCCTCGACACCAAAGCGAAGTAATGGAAATATAAATTTAAATTTTAGTTAGTAATTTTTAATCAATTAGGTTACAACATAATTAAGATCTCTATATACTTTTGTAACCTGCATGTCATTGGGGCGTAGCGGCACAGCAACCGATTATAAATGCGATATTCGAGGTGGCTCTGGTAACAAAACGGAATTAAATTACTTTATTTTGAAGCTTCATATCGAGAAGTTAAAAACCTAAATCCACCATATACCTAGACAGATGGAACCTAGAATTAAGACACTGCCGTCCCCAAAGCACCGCCTTATTTTCAAGACATGTCGATTTTGAGTAGCGAAATTCAACGACGCACTTTGCTTTATTACTAGAGCGTCAATAATTCATTCACAACCACTGCGCCACAACGACCTCAAGTTAATGTAACCTAGGATTTTCGAAACGTTGACGTCTTGAGTAGCGGACCTCAAAGCTTTGTCATTATCACCAGAAGCAAGGAAATGAAAATAATTCATACAACCGACTGGACATCAACACGAATTTTTATTTTTTGTATGTACGTAACTTTATGTAGAATGAAGGTGTTTAGATCTCAATTTGGATAAAGCGCCACCTGCCTTATATTAGATAAACAAAAATTATAATTGTCGACCTGAATGATACTAATCAACATATAATTATAACTTTATAACACGTATAGACGTATAATAATAAAAAACTGTGAAAGTTTGAAATTTCATTCAAATTCTAATGCGCTGATTCGGGCGGAAAGCGGAGAACAGCGTGACTTAATAATAAAGAGCGTTAGGAGAGACTAGTAAGGTACGAATTAACTTTAGGCTTAAAGTATTTCTGCATTATCTAATGTAATGACCTAAGAAGTCCAAAACGTTTCATTTACCATTTTCCATATAAATAAATTAATATCATTTTCTTATTATTAAAAAGTATTATTAATTACTTTTTAAAATTGTCGCAGCACCAAATGCTTCCAAAATTTAGGAGCATGAGGGTGGTGTTTTAACACTAGGTTCCTAAAAATACACATATTTTTTGACACTTATAACAAAGAATGCAATAAGCAATAAGAATGCAGCAATGAGGTTATCGTGGATCAATAGGATAGCACCTGACGTTTGACGCGATGTTTGCTGATTCAAGGCCCACTTGGAAAAAATATTTTATTTCCTCGCTCTAATTAAACAAACCGCCACTAAGCACAACATATCACAACGGAGTGACAAAAAACCATGGTCTTAACCTGAGGTGGCTAAATGCTAGGTTCACTATGATTTCCCTGTATTTACACTCTAAGGCGTGAAACCAATACTCACCTTTGAAAATAACCAATCTATTTCTTTATCATACATTTCATAGAATCCTATTAACATCGTCTCAGGCACGATGACTTCGATCCAGTTATTTATACAGAAGCGGCGCTTAAATCTACATACATATATCTTCAAGTATGCTAATATTATGCTACTCTGACGATGAAAGCTTATTTATAACTAAAAATAAAATAAATTTGAGATTATCTTGGCTCTATGGTATATTTTGATGATAATAGTTACGGGTTCGATTCCCGCTATAATGTAATGCTCAATAATTTCTTGAAATTGAATGGTAACTAGAGTAATGACGTATCCAGGCCTAAAACGTATTTTAATTATCTTTTTAATTTAAGCTACCAGAGAAGCGGCGTTTACGTACGCGATAACGTCAGCCGGTGTGACCCACGCGTTGAGCACAGCGTGCGCGCGCGGCGACCTGCCCGCCTGTGGGTGTACTTCTAATAGGTAAAAAATATCTTTACATATATAACATTTTTATCATGAAAACATTATATGACGCTTTACGCGTATGTATTCGAGTTAGTATCCATGTTATTGCAGTCAGTGGTGGTTTTGGATTCGATCCCCACTTATTGAATTGTATTTTCATTTCCCTTATCTGGTGAATCCGCGACTCTACACGGAACATCTCAAATTTAAACTTGTCATATCCACATAAGAATTATAAATAGTAAGTAATAGACAAAGCGCATCATTTCTTCACTTAAGTAACAAGGTAAAGCGCGGCGTTGAGTTCCACCACTCAACAATTCTGATTCTTAATTCATACTATCCTATATGATACAGACGTCGTTCACCAAATCCCACCGAGCAGTTCCAATGGGGTGGATGTGGGGAAGCAGCTTACGGCGCGAGATTCTCCCGACGGTTCCTTGACTCCCGAGAAATGGAAGAAGACGCGAGGAGTTTGATGAACTTACACAACAACCGGGTGGGCAGGAAGGTGAGCGAGGTATTACCAAATCTAATGGTAGCCATAGCTTTCTAGAATCATCGCTTTAAAGTTCTTTTGCCATATTTTATAGAATGCTTATTTCTTAGAATATATAGATTTTCGTCTGTTGATCTTTTTTTCTGTAAGACTTCTTTAGTGATATTTGTTTATAAGACTGGTAAAAAGTCAAAGCGCGTGTCCCGCTTTGGGTAGACGGTAAAACTAGATTTCCCCTACTCATCCCTGCCAAATGCGAGCATAATATAGCGTAAACTGTATTGTAGTAAGTCCTTTACTAAGCTTAAGCATTAACCATCTGACAAGATTATGTCTTCCACTCTTTATTCCTGTTATTTGATTCCAATAAATTAATTATCAATTATCTTTTCCCTTCCGGATTAGATATAAGTGATGAGTGCTTATCGTATCTATCTTAATCTAATTACAGGTTCTCTATAAATAGGAACAATATACTTATATATTGAATTAGTGACTCTTGTTTCTTTTATGTTTCTGGCTGTTGAATAGACCTTATATTCATAATCTCTTAAGTCCACGAAGTAGATAGATCATCAAAATTTTCTATCCAAAAAGATTCAATATTAATGTAAAAGCCTATTAGTCTATTTTCCCATATAAGATCACATTTTAGCTATAAACATCACTTAGTACAAAATTCGAACCTACAGCCTTCTATGTATCATCGTCGTAATTAAAGACCGTTGTATCTAGCATTATTTCTATTTATACAGTCCAGTTCATACCAATCTCCATTTCAATTGGTGTATTCGAACAAATCACTACTTTATATTAATGAGTAATCTTTTCGAACGGAGGATATCCCATTCAAATGACATCTACTCCGGGTAATACACATATTAGCATAATTTCTAGTAATGTCGAACGATTTCTTTAACTGTTGGTTGTGTTCGTTGATCTTTTTACTTATGTGTATAATTTTTATAAATTAAACAGAAAGTATTAATAAATAGTGAGGTTTTTGCAAGAAATTTTATCAGGGATATGGTGTTTTTTGCATAGATATGCTGAGCTAAGATTCACGAGTTTATTTTATAGCAGAATAAAGGGTATCCTGCTTATAACAGGATAGTCAGAGGGAAGAAAAAGGTTCCTCACATTCCCCTCAATTTTTGAGACATTTTATGTTCAGTAACTTTTTTTATTTTGTCGTAGTTGGTATTCAAACTTCATTATCAGATCATTTTTGACACATCACAAACCACAATGTTGCACTTTGTCTAACTTCTGATAATAATAATTTCCTCCGACTCGTTTTCGTTTCCGTCGACTACCTATCGACTATCAAACTTAGAACTATAACATAAATTACGCCTATTTTGCCTGCCAAAAGGTATAATTCTAAAATATTCCCAATTCTCAAGAACACGTCTAGATAGTTCCTAATCACATATCATAGAAATTTTCCATAGCTTTCCTCGAAGCGAGCCGGGGGGTCCAATTATGTATTGTTCGAAATAAGGGTCTACCTTTGCCCCGAGGTGATCTCCACATCGTGATTTTGACTCACATGCATTTTAGTATATTAAAGATATTATGCCAAGTAGTCATTTTAAGAAAACACCCAAAAATTATAGGTTGAAAACATTGAAGGTATTTGTAGTATGCAATCTTAAATTTGAGATAGTTATGTTCATTTAAGTGCTTTTTAACGTATAATTTTGTGATATATCTAATGTTGGTGTAATAAATTTTGGATGATTATGTGAAAAGTTGAAAATATTTGGTAATGGTAAGAACTGGTACTTTTTTAAAGTATAAAAAGTCATGTAGCGTGTATTTTTATTTATCTTTTCGATAATCAAATATGGTAACAAATTTAAACCATAATTTGTAAAAAAGATTACCCAAATTTAAATGAAAGTAATGTTTATTTTATGTTTAACAGACGACTACGAACAATAACATTAATAAAAAGACTTGTTACCAGTACAGGGAAATCAAAATAATTTATCCTCCTAAATATGTATTGTATCAAGCGCTGTCCACAATAGACTCTATATATTCATAAAATACTATAAATAAAATAAGCAGAAAATTCTCCTACCTAATAAAGATAGACATTCTCCAAAACCTCTTAGAGGTGCCGGAGGACAAAATCATTGCATTATTGCGGAACACACGAAGTTATGACGTAAACTTCCATACTACTATGCATTCTACTTCATGCATACATACATTCTTCACGTATAATCAATTGACCGTTTGGTCATTTCGATAGGTTTCTTGGTATTTGTATGTAAAAGAAAATGGCGAATGATTTGCTATCTCAGCTTATTTATTGGTTACTAACTTTTATTTTTATGGCTTAAACTTACTATTTTTAGTATACCTTTGTGTAGTGTACCTTAATGTCGCGCTTTGTATTGTTACTAGAGCCAGGAAATGTCTAGAAAATTAAGCGGTACGAGGGGAACGGAATCTCTAAACACTATGTTACCTCTGCCTTCCTTGATATACGCTGTACATTACGATGGTATATAAAAAAAACTTATAAGAACGTAAGCTACAAGTTACTAATTATAATATGCATATATCTATATGTATAATTTAAATAGACTGCGATAAACGAGTATAGAGGAAGTGACGGTGATTATTACAGGTAATTTTCTGTGAGAGATGGCTACTGCGTGGATGTTTTTATTTTTTAAATTATAGTTCTACTAGCATAGCACATCTCACATTATCACTTGCTAAGTGAAGCAAAAAACATGGTTTATTATAAGCTATATAATATCAAGAAGAATGTTTTTGTTTGTGTAGGTTTTGTTTTATATAAAAAAATTGAATTGGCCAAATAATTGTAAAGCAAAAATAATAAATCTTTTAAATAAATTTAATGTCCTTAATAACTAAGTTCTAAGAGAAATATAATGTAAGTATATCTAAAAAAAATTAAGTCGACATCGCCACGATTATTTTAATTTGGTTATTTCTTTCAAATTAAAATAATTTAATGATTTTCTTATTTATCTTCTGCCTTTCCTGCAATGTGTGATATAGGTAATATAGTAAATAATAATGCGTGGATGCAGCGTGCAGCTAAAGAAAAACTTATTGTTTGTGGAAGATTTTTTTAAATAGTAATTTCGATTAACTCCTTACCAGATGGTCAAAGACCTAGTCCGACGTGAATGTAAATGTCACGGCGTCTCCGGGTCCTGCGCCGTGCGGACCTGTTGGCGTGCCCTCCCACCGTTCAGGGCGGTGGGCGCCGCTCTGAGGGAGAAGTACCACAGGGCTCGACTGGTGACACCTCACCCGCCGCCTGCTGTACACGCGCCTCAGACACATCTTGTTATACGACGGTGAGTTATTTGAATGAATATTTAGAATAGTTATTATATCAAGATATTGTCTCCAGAATTTGGTGGACAGTGGGGAACATTAGGTTCTCACGTATCTCTGTCTACCCTGCTTTGGAGTACAGCGTTGAGCTTAAAACTATGGATTCGATTCCCGATTCTCAATAAAAGAATGGATCATTTTAATATCTTTGCTCTTGTTTGCTAACAAGACATCGCGGCGTTGCTGTGTTCCGCAACATAACACGCAATGTCTTAACAATTGGGCGGAAGTAAGGATAGGAATGTCTTAACACTGTGATAGCACAGTGGACGCTCGTTTGCCTTGTCCTTTCCCTAAAAAAAAGGTTCCCTTTACCTATGCGGGACGTTGCATAAAGCTAAAGAAAAATATTTCAAAATATTTAAATATATTTCAAGTTGTAATAATGAAATATTGGAGTTTCCACCATAAAAGACAAGTGTGTGAATTTAGTAGCGATCGCTGCTAGACATGAGATATCATGAATATGAAATTATTTTGCAACTTTGACCTTAGACACCGACCGGACGACGGAGTGACTCATACGTGCCCACCTGTCACCAGTACAAAGTAAAATATACTGACTATTTTTTTATTTAATATACGAGTATTATATTTATATTATATTTTATACATTATATTTTAATTGACGTCAGGCGCGGCGCGAGCGTGGCGTAAACGTGACAGGTTTTGGGTTCGATTGTCACTCGAGATAATGAAATATTTTCAATTCCTCGCCTCTATAAACGAGGCAAAACGCGGCGTTGAGATCCGTTACTCAATCAAATATTTTTGTATTATTATTGTATCTTAACTCTTTTCGCATAGTGAGATGGATTGTTAAAATACTAAGAGAGAACCTTATTACCAGACATTTCACAGCTTCAATTTTTTAAGAGACATTACTAATTCAGTGGTGGAACTCAACTGCGCGTTATAACAAAATAATAACAAACGTAAACTAAAATTTACAGCTTGCAGTTAAAATACATTGTATCTAAGTTTAAAGTTGGATTTCTTATATTTAATACCTAGCACAATAAACGCTATCCCCTATTTCCGATATAGCCAATATCATGATAGTATGTAGAAGCAGAATTGCCTTATAAGGCCTTATGTTGCCTTTTACAGCACACGGAACCAGAAAATATGTAAAATAATTTTGCTTTTTTGATTAGAACTTGAACTCGGCATTCTTGCATATTTGGTTAAAGCGAAAAACAAGGTAAAATATTATTTTTTAAGGTTCACGCAGTATCCCGCATACATCAGGAGAGGGTGAGGGAACCTAATGTTAAGTTCCATTCCCCACTTTCAGCCTTTCATTTTTTCAAGTGTCAAGATACTTACTCGATAGTTGCGGAACTAAACGCCACACCATGTCCTATCAGAACTAAGAAATTAAAATAGTTTAAATATAATCTCTAAAATATATTCCCCAAGTGAGTATCGTAAGCTAACATATTTCTACTTAGAAAAAATATTAAAATTCATAAAGAAATAGTTGAATTATATTATATAAAAAAATGTGACACCTGCTGTTTAAAATTACACTTTAACATTTTTATACGATATAAATAATTAAAATTCTCCAAGGCCAACTCTGACTCACGGTATCGATATTAATTTATAAAAATAATAAATTTATAATTTATGACTAGTTCACTTTTCTATTGCTCTAACGGTCTGCTTTACTAAGGAAAAAGTATGTATTTGCTTACCGCTTGGAAATTTATGAAAGAAGCAGGCTTATATTGTGTTCTTTTTATTGTTTTAAAAGAAAACCTTGCTGTAAAAGAAAAAAAATAAGAACCATAGAAAAAACAACGCTAACCACTTTTCTCTCTTTTTATCATATCTAAAATATCTCGGGTGTGAATTAAGCTTTTATTTTATACAAATTATTGACAAGTTATTATCATAAACAAGAAATTATGTGTAGAAATATTTAGATTTACATATTAATATATTAGACTTTCCTTCCCGTTATATATCATAAAATATAAGTTAAAATATTATTTTTAAATGTACACTAGTTATATCATAAATTACCTATATATTTTTGTTTCAATTCTACCTTCATTTCATTTTCTCGAGTGGGGATCGAACCCACAACCAGTTGTGTCACACTTGTGTACATGCGCCAAGACTGGTTTTCTTATTATTAGACGTGATATTTATTTAGTATTTTTTTAAATATCTTTTTCTTTCAATTTCTCAATAGTAAAGTAATTTAACAACTATTTATTTCCTCGACGAGTGAAGCAATCAGAAATGAATATAACAGATCGAATATTCGCCCTCTAACTTTCGATCTCCCGAACTTTAACGCAACATGAGGTCTGCCTCTGAGCCAAACACGTATCTCATATTATGTTTTGATGTCGCTACAATACGTGCTCATTGATGGAAATTATGCACCTTTTCTCAAGAGAGCCATGAGAAATATTTGTATGAAACGTACATAATATAGTAATAAAACGTGCCGGAATTGAACTCCCGACCCACGCATTGAGTATACTGTAAGTCAACTTTTGTAGGCTAACAAAAATTCTTAAAAATATAGTATACTTTTAAGAATATACAATGTTTTGAGAATATTTTATATATAATATATTTTCATTTAAACATAATTTTATAGTGTAATTATTTATAAGCTGTCAGTTTATATTGCCTGTATGCTAAAGAATAAAATGTTAATTCTGTTGTGAGACAGTTGCAACAGCCCAGCCTGTCAAAACGAGGGCTGTGGATTCAAATTGAAACTACGTAAAATATAACAGACCACGTGTCTGTAATGTTAAGTTAAAATATATATATAACCCTTCCTTAGCAGTCGGGAAAGAAAACGTAAAATAACACTTAATTCACGATTAGGTAGGTACTAATGATACTTATTCCTATTTAAATGTTTACAGGACAAGGCAAAACGCAGGTGTAGGCAGGCAGCCCCGCAAGTCAGAACTAGTGTTTCTCGAGCCATCCCCTTCGTACTGTGAGCCTGATGTCACGACTGGTTCCTTTGGTACTCACGGAAGACATTGTAATAGGACTTCTAGAGGTAATCTGGGATTAATATAGCTGTTAATTTTTATTAACTTAAAATTCATTTTATTTGAACTGATTTTAAAATTTTAAAAAAGCTTCAAACGAAGGAATAAGTTTTTTATGTCTCGTTGCGTTTTGATAGAAAAATATTTTATTTCTTATGCATGTTTAGAAAATATCTTATGCATTTTATTATTTCAAAAATATTACTGTAAGTATATTTAGGACATGTTTTTCATTTCATTTACAGGCGAAGACGGCTGTGAAACACTGTGCTGCGGACGCGGCTACAACACAGTTAAAACGGAAGAAGAGACGAAATGCCACTGTCGTTTCCACTGGTGTTGTCGAGTGTCGTGCGACAAGTGCGTCATCAGGAACGAAGTTCACGTTTGTAAATAAGAGCCATCTAGCGACGAATAGCTGAAGTGAACTTTTATAGTTAAGTTTAATGTTATTTTAAGCAAGATGTAATATAGCTCATAGCCTATAACGTCCCTCGATATATGGACTATCCACCACAAAAAATATTTTTTTCAATTCAAACCTGTAGTTCCTGAGATTAGCGCGTTCAACCAAACAAACTCTTCAGCTTTATAACGTTAAGTATATAAGTGTATAAGCGGCATAAATGTTTTGTAAAACTTAATAAATTTTGTAATTTTTTACTACGCTTTATTACTGTATTGTCCTCTTTACTATTTAAAGTGCATTGTGACTTAAAAAACGGTCACTCTACTGTGTTTGTTTTCTTTGTACTTATAATTTAATTATGTCTTTAATTTTATTACTAAAAAAAGCATGTACTTACTTAACATATTTATTGGTAGCACATAAGAGCGTTTTGTTTTTCTTAAAAATAACCTCTGATATTTTCCTCAATATATTATTTTATTTTCACTAGCATAATATTACTTTGTAAAATAACCTTTATACCTACTATAAAATAAAATATATGACTTATACAACATATTGATATTGTATGTATTTATGAAATTTAATATTATAAACGAAAAGTACTCTTATTAAAATATTATTCATTAAAGAAGAGAGTACGAAAAGGATGTATTCCTTTTTTGCTAACTTTGATATTTTTAATTTTCATTTCTTATTATTATTTTTTTCTTTTTAAATTGTCTCACATGTATAGAGTTTTTATTGAGACACGACTGCGGCACTTTTACTTAAAAGTTAAAATATTTTATAATAATCTCATTAGTAATAACTTTTACAAATTAATTATTATATGTACCTAAATACAAAATATCACTTTTCATACAACTAAGTACTAAATAATGCATTCCGTAGTTTAAGCCTAACTTATTCATATCATGATATTGATGACTTTTAAATAAACTTTTTTCACTTGTTGTCATTGTTTTATTGTATCCTTTGTATTGTTTTTTTTATAAATGCTCACTAGTTAAGAAACAGCTACAATTATACAATTAACTTAATATAGAGGCTGTCGTGGTGCAGGTGGCGAAAGTGGGTTCGATTCCCACTTGGAGGAATGAAATATTTAATACGTTCATTGTCACTCTATTAACTTGGCAAAGCACGGCATTGCCGCTACCTCCACTCAACACGCAATGTCTCAAAAATTGGGCGGTGCATAGAGAATGAAGTGTCTTAACTGGCTATGAAGGATACTGTGTGTAGAAAAATAGACATTCAATAAATAAAATATAATATTCTTAATATATTACAAAAAAGGTTAAATAAAATATTCCAAAATAAAACAAAGGTTAGTTCTATATAGAAACTCTATCATAAACAAAACTCGTGGCTTCGTTAAAACTTATTTCAAAGGATACCATTTCAATTCCAATTGAAATTCATGTGTCAGAAACTTTTAATGACGAGACGAGACTTCAATTTTGTTCTAAATTTCGGAGTCTCTAATCAAAGAACGATATTGTTTTATCAAATGTATAGTGAAATTGCTATATATAGAAGGTTGGGAAGGTCTCAAAATAAATATAAAAATATGTACGTACCGATCTTAATGTAACACCGTTTCACATTAATATTAGAATATTAGAATTTTGATAAAATATTGATTTAAAATAGGAAATTATTCATTTATTATCAAAGAACGCTATGTAGGTAAGATTTAAGTCATTGAATTTCGTTTTTATTATATACCAAAAGTATATAGATAATTGTTAAATGCTAGTTTTATTTTTAAGAAATAATATATGAGACCATTTTCCTCTTCCAAAATAATTATACATACTTACGTTTAGTAAATAGTATCTACACTTTCACCTCCCTTTGGTATTCTATCAAATACTTAGATACATTCTAATGAGAAATAATTTATCTGTTACTATTTGTTGTTATTCACGCTATATATCTAACGAAAAAATTGAACTGAAAAAACGAACATATCAGAAAAAAAATCTAAATGAATTACTAAACAAAAAGAGAATTACTAAAAGAATCAAATTATTATAAAATAATGTTCCAATATTTCTATGAAAAAAAGATGTTAACCAAGAAATTGCGCCTGATTGCCTAAGTAAAGTGTGGGGATTAAATGTAAGTAAAATTTCTTTTTAGATAACAGAACTGTCGTTAATGATTTATATTTTTAATCTACTAATCTTCAGCGACGCGACATCCGGCAGGCCACATTTGTTTTGGTGCACTTATTTCAACTTAAATTTTAGTTGACATTTACCGCCGATACGTAAATTCATGCAATCTGAAATCGTGAAATAAATCTATGCATGTGATAGTTTGTACGTAATAAATTAAACTTGACAACATGCCGTAAACTACGCGTAAAATAAATCCAAACGACAAGTAATCAGATACAGGCAATTATTCACCAAAACGAGATTTATATGCAAATGAAATGTTAGGTCGTCTGTGGATACTTTATTTTAGTTCATTTTATTTTTTTGGTTGCAAAATATGTAATGACTTCTGGGTAAGAGATGGCGTTATATACATGTTGAGGTAAAACAAATATGAATTAATTTAAGCGTTTAAATATATATTTACGTAAAAATATATACAAGAAAACAAAAAGATATTTATTATAATTGATTCAGTTAATTATATATCATTATTTATTATAAATTCATTTGCGTTCAAAAATCTATTTAAAATGTATTTATAACGCTTCTTATTTATCTGTCACTTTGACAACAACTTAATTTTACCAAACTTCATAGTTCAGTCGCTTATTTGTTTATGTAGATTGTTGTGAATTTTTAAATTAAAATAACTAAACATTTTCTTTTGAACTCAATGTAATTTTATAAAAATGCCAAAACCTACATGTGTTCAGTGCAATACTAACGATTCATTTCTTTGGCGAAGTGCAGAAAACGGTCAAATATGCAACGAATGTCACTTAGCAAACACAGTGAATAAAGAGATTAACTCTGAAGCTAGCGCAGTAAAAACTGAAGGTGACGATAAAAAAGAGGAAAAAGAAGAAATTGAGGGTAAAAATGGGAAAAGCGAAGGTGAAACTACCCCTGCAAAAGCAACTGGAAAAGGCACAAGAAAAAGTACTCGATCAACGCGATATAAAGCTAAAGCTCCGGCCCCAGCGTCATCTAAGCCCGCGGCGCCTCGTGGGAGAGGCCGCAGAAGTATCTTTAAAAGACAACCTTTAAAAGCTCCAACTGCCACTGCTACTGTTGTCACAAGTGATTATTTATTTTTTAAGGTATGAAAATTTTTGTTTAGTCAGTTGCAGTTACATAAGACCATTTTAACCAAGTTCACAAACGATTATTTCCAATAATTATTGCTAAAGTACTTAGCATTAAATATTTAATTTAATTATATACTTCATGCTTTATCCCATATATAGGAGAGTATATAGACCATATAGAGCAAAGAGAACCTAGTGTATGTTGAATTAGATATATCCCATGTATTCCAAAAATTAACATCACTCTTCTTGTCAGTGTGGGAAAATAAAAAAAAAATCCCTAAGTGCCAATCTAACTCGCAAACATCACTTTTTCTCCAGAATGGCTTCAATTATATATTAATTTAATTTTTTTTATTAATTAGGGTACATATATGCAAGTTGGTGACATAGTGTCCATGATAGATGTTAATGGAGATACATATTACGCTCAAATAAGAGGATTTTTAACTGACCAATATTGTGAGAAGAGTGCTGTTATAACCTGGTTATTACCTACAAAGGCTAGCCCGCCTCCGGAAAAGGGATTTGATCCAGCTACTTATATTATAGGTATGAAGGTTTTTTCCATTTATGTTTTTGCTAAATATATTTTCTTTTTGGTATAGTTGCTTATTAGAAATATTTTTAGATATGTTGAAATAAAGAAAGAATTTAGTAGATTATTTTTAGGTCAAAAAGCATGTAACTGGTATTGATAAGCTGTAATAAAAGAGGTAAAAAATCTGTCTGCTTGTAGAATATGTTTCCATACGTAAAATAATGAAAAAATAAAAAAAATTAAGTGCTTTTTAAAAAAACAATTTATTGACACTATTATAATTGAAAAATTAATTCTTACAAATATATAAATAGCAAATTTAAAAAGACAAATATTTTAAATGAAACAATATATTTTAAACTTAACTTAAATTTTATACAATTTTAATGTTAATACTTTTTTTATTGAAATATTTTGATTTTTAAAAACATTTTTTTTGTGTGTTCCCAGGCCCTGAAGAAGATCTGCCAAGAAAATTAGAATACATGGAATTTGTAATGCATGCCCCATCTGATTATTACAAAGCAAGCAACACTCCCTATCCCCTTACAGATACAGAATTGAATAATTATAATGGATTTATTTGGACAACACTTGAATCTAAAGAGAGAACATAATAAAAAAAATTCTTAATAACTTTTTTTCTTCAACTTACATACTGTATCCTTCATATAGCAACCCTGCCTACCCAGGCAGAGGGAACCAAGAGATAAGGACAATACATTCCCCACACATGTGACAGATCATAACACCATTCTTTTTCTTACTAACAGAGTGAAGGAATAAAAATACTTTTTTGCCTCCAAGAAGGGATGGAACCCACAAATGTCGCTCTTACAGAGAGACAATGTCCCATTGACGCCACGACAACCTTTAAAAAACATTGATTTATTCAATTTTCTAATATAAAATAAATCGTCATTATAGGCTTTTATTTCATATTAGAAATTAGATTTTAACATTTCATTCATATACTAAAAGTTTTCAAACAATAAAATCCTATATTCCTAACAAAATACAGTCGAATTGATAATCTCCTTTTCTTACAGAAGTCGGTTAAAATAATTGTAAAGAATACACTTTGATGACCGCGGTTTTGTATTTTTTATCAAATTTTACTACTTCTAATCAAGGTGTAAATGTAACATTTACAATAATAACTCAGTGAAGCAACAAAAAATACGGTTAAAAAAGATAAATACAGTTTTAGTTAATTAATCTATGGTTTTACGTGCGCTATTTATTTTAATAGTAATAAACGAAAACAAATAAAACCTGTCAGTGTCAAAAGTATATCGGCTTATGTCACTGTCAATATCTCTGACGTAAAGCATGAGTAATTGTGTTCTGTGAGCATGTTTATCGAAGCCATATTTTGAAGTCGGTGTTTTTATTTAGTGAATAGTTTCTACTATATTAGGTTTTATATCTATTATTAAGAAGTATTTGGTAAACTTGTAAATAAATTACAAAATATTAATAAAGAAATTAGTAATTATTGTTCAAAATGAGTCGCAAAGAAGCTTTATCATCATTCATTCAACAAATTCACGGTCGTCCAGTAGTCGTTAAACTTAACAGTGGTGTCGACTATAGAGGTAAAATTTATTGCAACCTTGATTTAAAATGCACTTCCTTTAATTTAATTTTGGCTATATTACAATATTTATATTTTTGTTATCTTCCTATATATCATGAAAGTTTAATAACCTTCAAGCGTTTGTTTAACGTAAAATTAAATCGTAATATATACAATTACAAAGTAACTTAAGTTACTTTTTGCTATTTATCTTTGCGGGTTCATTAAATCTACATTTGTCGAGATGGAATAAGTAAAGCATATAGTTTTTACACATATTTTGTCCTTTCATCGCATTCTCTGCCTACCTGTTTTAATTCATTTCATACTAGATGGCAGGATCCAATGTATTTTACTGCTTTAAAGCACCAGAACTAACTTTATAATGTAACTATTTGCTTGTATGAGACTATGTATTAAATATCTATTATGCCATTGCCATATGCCGTGCTATATGCCATTTGATATAGCCATTGTGTTGCAGTGGAACAAGTGTCTGACCCTAAAAAACGTTGTGTGTTCACTCTTCACTCAGGCACTCATTGCAATGGAACATTGAGTTCTCTCACTCAATAAACATTTTAAAAAAAATGGGACAGTAAATTTAGACTCTCTGCTTTATTTAAAGTATATATTTATATTCCAAAAGAATTGTGTTCTATGATAGCCTCAGTAAATGTTTATAAATTGTTCAAATTAAGGTTATACTACTGCCTTTAAACATATTTACTTGTAAAACATTGCATCAACAGACTCAAGCTCATCAATATTTGTCCTGTCATATGTTTATTGATGAATGTAAGGTCAACCTTTGTTAACAATATTTTATGATACATTTTGTTGTGCGAATTATTAATTTACTTTTATAGGTGCTAAGTAAATAAATATTTAATGTGATAACTTTTGTTTTGGAATTTTACAATCCTAATAATAATTGAAAACTTTATTTTCTTAATATATTATGTAATATAAAAATATTAAATAATCTTTTCTGGTGGATTGGTGGAGATAACAAAATTTTTGTTTGTTTAATGATGCAAAATTATTATTATTTTTAACTTCACCATGTATCCCACATACAGCAGGTTAGGCAGAAAAAAACCTAGTTTTAGGACACTCTTTCCACCACTATCTGCTGAATGAAAGAAAGAGAGATGGTAAAAGAGTGGAGAAATTCAACACCACACTTTTTAATAAATGACATTGTACTCCAGTGAGTGGTACTCGAATCTGTAGTCGTTACATTTACATTCAATCACTGTCCAACTGTCCTACAACAGCCCAAAATGATGGTGATAATACATATGTTTTTGTTTTTCTCAATTACAGGAGTACTTGCTTGCTTGGACGGCTACATGAACATAGCCTTAGAACAAACTGAGGAATATGTAAATGGACAATTGAAGAATAAATATGGAGATGCATTTATACGAGGGAATAATGTCCTTTATATAAGTACACAGAAAAGACGAATTTGATCTTAAGTGTACTTTTAAATTTAAACTTATTTTTTTCATAACTATTATTATAAAATAAAAAAATATGAGGAATATAGCAGTTTATTTCTTGATATGAAACATAAACTTATAACTAAAATAATATAAAATATTATACTAAAATAATATAATTATTCTTTAATATTCATACTTTGCATTTTTCTCAGCTCCGCTGTATGTGTATGAAAACTTTACGTCACCAAAGTTCTGAAATTAAATTTAAAAAATTATCATTTTCACAAATAGAGCTAGTTCTTTTTTAATATTATGCAAAGGCAAACTTATAAATATGTAGCTAAACTAAAGTCTTTCTGTACCTTATTTTCCGAGTAGCCTTCAGGTCCTTTTCCATTTCCCAAATCAGCAATTAATTTCTCTCCTCTAACTCCATATTTCTTTTGGAAATCTTCTCTTGCGTTTTTACCAGCGTCCGGATTAAAAGGCACGTCCACTTTATAATTTAAAATCCTCGGATTAAACAATGGCGCCCAAAAATTTGAATACAAAATACACTCGTAGCACATTAAAATGGATAATAAAATTAAAACTTTTAAGAACATTTTTACAAATTAAATTAAACTTTAGATGATGTTTTAAATACGAATGCTCTGAAGGAAATACGCGCTCTTACGATAATATTGTAAACATAAATATGAATTATAGTCTGTTGACGAATAGTTTTGTTGAACGCGCTAAGTGGTTTCAAGGTTTTTTTGAATATAAGTATGCTTGTATTTTTAAAAGAAAGATTAATTTCCGCATTTTAATAATGTATATCGTCGCAAAAAGGATAGTGTACTTTAATTATATGCAAAATATTGCTGGGTCGTATTTAATAAAAATATAAAATGGCTATAAATTGAATTATTATTTTTATTTTAATAATATGGTTGATAAAATTTATTGCATATACTTAAGATCCTTTATTTTGTAGGTAGGTAGGTTTCAAGGTGACAACTTCATAATAACGGCAATAGAACAGTTTCTATAGGACTGGGCTATGATGTTGAAACATAAAATTTTACTATCAATACAGCACTTACTTAATTTGCAATTGTGAGAACAAAGTAACTTGATATACTTTTATAGTACCTATAGAATAAACATTGAACAAAAACATTAGTTTATTTTATGGGTTGGTAAATAAAACTATTTTAATCTGTGGCTACTTATCATCACAGGGTATAAGCCTTAACCGTTATATTTGTTGGTTAAACGGTAATTTGAACGTTATTTAAGACGCATAAATATATGGTACATTTATTATTTTTTCAACGCAGTTAAATAAAAAATGCACAAGGATTTTTTGTGAAATTTATATAACAGAGTGATTTACAATGTTCTTCCTTAAACTACTAGTTTAAATATTAATTAACATCAAACATGTTATAAATATTTATATCATAATATAAAAATATAAATTTAGTACATATATTTCTTTTATAATATTTTATTTGAGGTTTTTTTTTATATATTTGGGGTCTTTTTATATATAATTTAATTAATTAATGAATTCCTTCTAAAGGTGAATATGATTTATACTGATACAACTCTGGTCCTCCATAGCCGTATAATAATTTTCCCTTGCCATTTTCGTCATAATATGGATACCGGTATTTCGGCCTGAAAGTTTTAAAGATTATTTTTATGTTGGTTGGTTTTCTTCTCCTTCTCACCATTACGAGGCACAGCACTGCGTTAGATTCGGCCGAATATGGGTGACGGAAATATCTTAATGGGAACTGAGCGGTTCCCTCTGCCTACACTGCTATGTGCGGGATACAGCGTGAGGTTAAAAAAGAGATCGAATCCATACCCATCAGATGTATGACGACCTCTACATTATTATTTAATATGTTATTATATTTAAAACTAAAAAATCTGTATTAGTTAGTAACCTTTCAAAATATTGGAAGTTTGGTGCACGAGGTTGAGGAACTGTCGACTCTGTTGTAATGACGAGCGACAACACCACTACGAGCTGCAATTATAAAACGTTTAGTTTAGTTTGTAAGATTGTTACTCCAAGTTTTCGCCTCCAAAAAGTTAATAAATCTTTTATGGGTCTTAGCATACGTGTATATAATAAAATTCCGCAGTGTATCCTAGGTTTGCCACTTCCAAAATTTAAAATATCAGTAAAAAAAATTGTGACAAGTAAAGCTTATTACACTGTTCAAGAATATTTAGAGGACAAACATGTATGGAATTAATGTCTATTGAATTAATGACTAATGTAATAGATTGTACCATTGATTTTGAAAAGAGCAACTGTTGAGTTTCTTGCTTGTTTCTTGTTTCTTGACGATTCAAAAGTGCTTATAATAAGTTTATTTGAATAAAGAATATTTTGAATTTGTTTAGTCATTATTGTCATTATCATTTTTATTTCCATTTTATTCAATACATTCTTATGTAGCAAAATTCACAATAATAATTAAAACCATACTGAGGCTATGGGGATTACATTCAAAGTATACCAGACCGAGCCAAATTTAGGAAATGCACATATAATATATTTACTGCCATCTTGTGGAAAATTTAGTAAGCATATTATATACTAAATTGCCTTAGTAGATACTTCTGCCATCTATTGAGCAGTAGCAGATTAATGTCACATTGCTTTAAGAAATTTTAAATATGATTTTTTTCTCTAAAGAATAAAAAAATACAAAAATTTCAAATAAAGTTCAGAATAATAAAAAAATGATTTCATCAAATTCATACAAAATCTCCTAAGCCGTGTATTGTTTATTTTATTTATTATTTTAAATTAATGTATGTACCAATTTATATTAACTATATAATAACAAATTTATTTATTTTGTCATTTAAATATTGTTAGTTAATATTATTGTTAGTGTCTAATATTTAAAAAAAACGTTTATTCAGATATTTCAAATGGAAAATGTTTATTTATTTTTTTCTTACCTTTGAAATCCAAAATTCTGTCATTATGTATAAAAACTTTTTATTATATATAAAATATTAATTATATAGACAAGAGTATCCAAAATAAAAAAACATGACATACATATTGCAAAACACTCCTTTCACAAGGACATGTTGCGTTAAAACATAGACCATATGTATTTGTACAAACTTTAAATAAACTATAATTTAGACATCTTTATTAACTTACCATAAAAACGAAAAAAGTCCCACACTTTTGCATTGTAATATTTTTTATGTTCCCGCTAAATATGAACTGTCAATTTTTTTTTTAATCCTCAAAATCAAAGGCACAAACTCTTACGGTATACGTGCGTCACTGAATGTAGCGGTTATAAAACTAGTCGGTAAGTAGAAAGTGTGCTTCGAATGCTAATGATTCTTCGTAACCCACTTAAGTCAGCTTTGTTTCTTTGACCTTGAAAGATAAGTAACCCATAAGTTAAATTTTTGAGATATTTTTTTCTTTTTTTGACAAGCAACCCGCTTGACAGGGTTGCTGAACTTTATGGGAGAAAGGTCTTGATGTTAGAAGAAACAGTTTTGAGAATTTATCAATTACAAAATATATTTGTAAAGTTCAACTGTTCAATGTTTTAAAAGTACGAAATTCCATATGTAGGTAAATGAAGCACTAAATGTTTTGTAATACATACTCCTTCTATTCACGTTTCTACGAAGCGCTGTAATTTCCATATCCATTCCTCAAACACAATTCTTATTTGTATCATTTAAAAACTCTAGCGAAGCCGCAAGTAAAAGCTAGTATTAAAATAATGTAAATATATTACACGTTTATTTAATTTAGAAAGACATACACTTTCGACTGCATACTACCAATATAGAATAGTACCTATAATTTAATAATGAATTAATAATATTACTTACAAAATACACCGTCAAATAATCGTAGTCCCGCTACAACCATTCGAGAAGTGAAAGTCAATAACGTAATGAGCTTACATCGTACTAGAACATTTCTCGTTTCTGGCTCGGTCATTACTTTAGCATTATTATTATAATATTATTTCATCTTCTGTTTCCAAATTTTGTCTAGAATTGGCTTAAGATAAATGTGAAATACTAATATTGTACAAAATTAACATTATTAAATAACTAAGTTGCAAGCACAACCTTATATTGTTTGCATACTAAATCTTGGAATATTGATTGTGTGTCTCCTCCTCTTAAATGAGTGAAAGTAAGAGCTAACATGAAGAATATAGAAAAAAAGAGCTTAGTTTTAAATGCATTTAGACAATAATTTTTGATAACATTTTAATTTCAAAAGTATTTTTTTAAGAAGATACATAAACTAAATATAAATGTTTAATGTATTACGAAAATAACTTTAACGAAAGATTATCGTTGTGAATAATAAAAAAAACACTAAATATAGTATATAATTTTTATTTCTTTAAGAAATTACAAATGACTAGAAAACAGCTAACATCCTAATATCTATACAACTAAACCTTTTTAATAATATGTCTACAAAATGCATAATGCATAAAAACACGAAAAAACTGAATATAACATATATTTATGAACTAATATTCTTAACACATCAGCTTCAAATAAACAATTTCATATTTTTTAAGATTTTTTCTAAAATTAATTAATATAAAACAATTCTAACTGCCTAAAATATTAATAAGATATTCGATTGATATTGAAAATTTATTAAATAACTAATAAATTCCTATTTATCTACTAGATATACATAACGGCATCATTTGCTTTTTTATATGTAACTAAAACAAGACAAAGCATTATAGATATAATATAAGAAAGTGTAAAGTAATTTAACTTATCATACAGTTAAGCAAGAGTTAAATCTACTAAATATATTATATATAGTTAGTTTATATTAATAGTGGAGTACATAAAAGAGAATGTTTGAAGGTGCAAACCAGCTATTATATAGCTCATTAATTATATATAATTAGTTAATAACTATTTTAAATTCTTAAAATTATATATTTTCTATAATATATATTTTTTATTTACTTTTAAGTATGTATAACGCCATCACAGTAACTTTTTATAATATTATACTTAAAAGTATTATTCCATTTAAATTTCCTTTCCTTGAATGAGAATCGAAGCAACAATTACCATTTGCAATAAAATTTGCCATTGGTTTCTTTTTCGGTAATAACTAATAACTCTTGTTCCTTTGACGTTTTTTCCTGGATATAGTGTGAAAGAAAACTCAGTGTTAAGACACCCTTTGCTTTTCTTTCCACCCAAATTACACACATTAGATTTTAAAATAAAAGAACACAGTGGAAAAATGTCAATTATTTACATATAATTCCTCGAGTGGAAATCGAACCCACAACCATTGCGTTTACAGTTAGCTGCCTCACTGCAACAAGACGGCCTCACAATATATAATTTATTAATTAAAATTAATAAGTAAAAATATCTACATATCACAATTTTTATATCTACTGCCTATATATTTTAATATTTTATTAACATTAATAATAATTTTTAGTTTTCTTATTAAATGCAAGAAAAGTTATAATATATATATAAAATAGAATAAAAACAACATATAAGCTTTTTGCCTATTATCTATGTGAAGCTGCTTAATAATTACTTTAGACTAACCAAAGTAAGTTCTTTGAAAAAAATATTAAAGTAAACACCTATTACTTTTTTATATTTTTTTATTCCTTTTTTCCTATAACTCTTAAGTATTTAGGAAAAGCCATTATAATAAATTTATAATGAGCCACTGTTAGCACCAAAGCTGAATTAGAAAGTTCTAATTTATATTATTATTATTTTTTTGTAATTAATTTACAATATGGCTTCAATTACGACAATATCATTTGGTATATTTTCATAATATAAGCCATTAATAGATTAATGTGATATTTTGAATCTTTGGATGTTTTTAGGTCTATTACAAGAATTAAATTTTGCTGAATATTACCTTCACTCAATCAAATTATGAATTATCTTATAGTTTAATCCTTTCAGTCATCAATATCATTCATAATTCATAATAAGTCAATGGATTCAAACAGTAAAATCTAAATTGAATTATTCCATTACATTCAAATGACTGAAAAATCCATTTAATTCCATTCATTCACTTACCAAGTTTAGATCGACATAAGTTGAACCAAAATTCAAATTGAATTATCCAATCACATTCAAATTACAGAATTTTTTCATTCAATTCCACTCACTCATTAATTCAGCAAGTTTCATAATCTTGCCGATTCTTTAATTGTCACTTGCCATGGGATATTCCCATCAATTGTCCTCTATAATCGACGTAATCCATTATTTGTTGTGAAATAGTTCTTTTACGTATTAACATGGCGGCCGCTTGTTCAAATTTGTGTTGATTTCTTCTTATATAAGCCATTGTATCTGTCACCATGTTTTGTAATTTCTCTGGATTGATTTCGTCCATGGCGCATTCTTCCATTAGTGGGGGATTAAATCTGTAGTAGTTACCCGGTGGCAGTAAGTCGTTCATAACTAAGTGTACACCTGGAATTAAATTGAATTATTAAATAAATATTTTTTTGGCTAAATGAGGATAGAATTTTTTTATTCTTATTATAGGTTTTCTTTCTTCTAATCTATGTATGAAGAAATATCATATATAACATAGTCATGACTGTTTATACAGACAGCTCTGACAACGGTTATGTGCCAAATCTCAGTTTGTAATATAAAAATTATAATTGACCAATTTAAACGGAATGCGCAAAGTATGTAATTGTATATTACATACTTGGCGCATATATTGTAAATACCCAATAAGCAATATTAATGCTTAAGTAAGCAATATTTGAAAAGATATACCATAATTTTACCTTCAGTATCAGTGGCAGAATCCAAAATCTTATTAAACTTGTCCTTCCAGCTTGTTCCAGAACTTTCTTTTCCTAGACCTTTACTCAATAGTTGATAGTCTAAATGTTTATTCAACGCCTTGCCCGTACCAACTGATATGACTGTGCCATTTTTGATTGTGTCTGCACCAAATAAAAGTTTAGCTTCATGGAGACCTACACCAGTGGGATTGTTTACCATGATGCCGCCATCCTATGAAATAAAAATTATACATTTAGAATAAAATGTGAGATTCCTTTCATTTAATTTATAAATTTAATTTATAATTCCTTTTAAAGTATGATTTTTTTCTTTTGGATAATAGAAACTGCCATTCATGTAAAAACGATTTACTTTATTCGCTTATCTTAATTTTTAAGCAGAAGAAATTTTAAGTATATCGGCAAATAAAAATCTAACATAATTCAAGAATCCATTGAGCATCATCACCTTTTGTTAAGCACATAATAACCACTTATAATTTATAAAAAAAAGTTAAATCAATCATAAATCGTTATCATAAATAAATAAATAAATCATAATAAAACAGAACTCTAGTAACTTTGACCTTGCCAAAACAAATAAAAAAACCTAACACCACTCCCCATTCAGCCTAAACCTGTCAGCATCCCTGTCTACTTTAACAGCTGTCATCTATCAGACAACCGACCTGGTGCACGAGTCCGTCGAGCGCGAACTCCGTGAAGTAAGTAGGCGCGGCGGCGGAGGCGCGCACCGCGTGCCAGAGGCGGGCGCGGCTGCTACCCGCGAACACGGAACGCACGCGGAACCCGCACGAGTACGTGCGGAACAGGAAGGGGGCGAGGCGGGAGCCCGAGTTCACCACGCACGATACCAGCGCCATCTGTTGGTAAGGGAATTGTGTAAATTAGTTTCCCTAACTAGGAGTAATAAACAAAGCGCAGCATTAGGTTAAGGCGACCAAAACAAACAAATTAAATGTATTTAATGCAAACTTGAGTTGTAATTCAATATAATACTTGGTACGTTTTACGTGTCTTAACACAAAATTGTCTTTGCCTACCCAAAAAAAGGTAAAATTAAACTACTTTCATAGAAAACTTGAACTTCTTGTACACCATTTAAATTGTCATATTTTTATTAAAAATTTTAAAAAGAAAATAAACCCTAACCTTAGGTGTATTATGTCTATTACATTCTGTTAGAGTACAATCTTTAAGGTTCTCTTGAAGTAGCTTCTCCCATGCGTCCGTGTCATAGTATGAATGTGTCCATACCAGTCTGGATGTACCTTTAAATAAAATAAAATATTTAAAAAATTAATAGTCTCATATAGCAATATAACCAGTGAGAACATAATATTAAAGCACCCCATTTCTAACGCACCATCCAATTTTCAAAATGTTTACTGGATCTCATAGCGGCGCTTTATCTAATTATCAAAGCAAGAAAATAAAAATATTAAATAATAAATTTCCTCGAGTGTGAATCGAACCCACAATTGTTTACAGTCACACTCTGGGCAACTGTGAAACAACAACCTCTATTCTATTTAAATCTATGAACATATTTGCAGACCATTCGACGCAGTGAGACAACGTCTCGCAGTACGTTCACTGCGACGGATGTGAGTTCGATTCCCACTCGGAGGAATGTATTATTTTCGCTTTTTGGCTCTGGCAATGACCAAAGTGCTGTATTAAGTGGTGCGTGAGGAACATAGTGTCTTAACACTAGTTTCCCTATATATATAGCAGGGTCGATATACAAGATAAAACTAAAAGAAAAAGAAACTAAATTCAATTAAGTATATACTAACCACCAATAAGTGATGTATTTCCAAACATCTGTTTAGATAGTGTAAGATACATCTGATTAGCTGTTTCTAATGTTCCAGCTCCACTTGCTGTAATTCAAATAAAATAATTTAACCGCAAAGAATATATAAAGAATACAGAACTATAATAATGACTCTAAAATAAATATATCATAATTAAAAAACTTATACTGACCTATCACAGCTGCTATTATAGCACCAGTGCTGACTCCTATAATATAATCAAACATGTCTTGGACTTTTCTGCCAGTTAATTTCTCTAAATGCCTCAATATTTCTATTGCAATTATTCCTCTTATACCACCGCCGTCGATGGATAAAATGTTTGGTCCCCTACTTTTTGTAGGGCCTGCATATCCTAATAATGCTAAAGCCTAAAAGAAGATACAATATATTGTAGTTTTCCATTTTTTTTGTTTGATGCAATATGTCTGTATTTTTTACACTTTTTTTTTTATCTTCATACTGTATCCAGCATACAGCAGGGTAGCAAGTAGTAGGACACTAGTGTTAAGATACTCTGTTCCCCCCTTTTGACCAAACTTTCCAGACATTTGGTGTTGCATGGTGGAACCATACTCCACACTTAATCTTATTACCAGACCAAGGAAATAGACTGATTGAAAACTGATTCTCTCAGTCGCACGCTTGTGCCCCTGCGCCACAACTAAATTTTAAATAAAAATTATCCAATCAAAGAAAACTTTGTAACAATATATTTGTATCATCAATATTACAGATATAAAAATATTACATTAAATAATAGTTACTTAACCCTAATTAGGAAAAATATTTTTAGAGTAAAATACTAATAATTAATAATTAAAAATGTACTTTAAAATTGATAAGTATTTTAATTAAAATATAAAAAAGAAATTACCTCATTCACAAACCCTTTCACTTCTTTAGTATTTTCATTGTCATTTTTCTTAAGCTTGTGCTGTACCCGCAATAGTGCTCTGACTGCTCCTTCCTATTATAAAAAAATATATAAATATTTCAACCAATCACAATTCTTAGATTAAATTAATTTAAATATTAAAAAAGAAATTAATTTTATTTTGTAACTTCATGCTATATCGAACATATAGCAGCAAAGACATAATGTACATAATGTTAACACACCATTCCCCTAGCACCACTCGATTTTCGAGGCATTGCATTGAATGGCAGAAAACAACGCCGCACTTCGTCTTGTTATAAGAGCGATAATTTATTCCTCCAAGTGGGAATCGAATCCATAACCATTGCATTCACAGTCACACACTATGGTGTTGTACCACAAGTTTCTATAAATAAAAACAATGTTTATTTATGTATCTATTATCAGCATTACCTTAATAGCATAGTCTCTAGATTCGGGATACTGTTGCAAATGCTCAATAAAATGTTCAGTTCTTCTCAATAGGCACTCAGGTGTCTCTGCTGTTACAATTGCTGATATAACATAAGCCGTACGAGAATGGATTGAAGTCTGGAACAATATAACAAAATTTAAAAATATATTAATGTTATTATAAAATAATGTATATTTTTCGTTTCAGCATCCCACTATGTTGCATGAAAATAAAATAAAACCTTATTCATTTAATAATACACTAAATAAAAAAAAATCCCAATGCATTAATCTCATTATATCTTGGTAACAGCTGTGACATATAAAATTTCAATATCTCAAAGATGTATTCAATACATGATCTGTACTAGAAAACACTACTTGAACTACTTTTATGTCATTACCCTGAAGTTAATGTATAATAGATATAAGCTTATTTACATTTATTATATGAACAGTTATTTTAAAAAATACACTGTTTATTTCAAAAATAATATTAAAGCATTAATATATATTATTATTATAACATACAAGAAGTATGTTATGCTGAATGTTTGTTTGTAAACAAAGGGACATAAAAAATCTAATTCAAACAATGAACAATAGCAAGAACATTAGACATACAACTTACAAATATATATGTATTTATGCACATAAATAAAATTGCAGTGAATGTCATGAAGCAGCATAGTGTCTGCAAGCATGACAGTAGTGGCTTCGTTGCCCATTCACATGAATTAATTATTTTCATTTTTCACTGTGGTAAAATGTCTCGAGAATTGGGCAAAAAGCAAGAAAAGGAGTGTTTTTTAACACCAGGGCCCTCTGCCTACAGCTTATAAGGGAGCTGGTAAAGTTTTTATAGAAAGACATGCATTTTAAATGCCACCTTCACTCATTCAACATAAAATAACATCATGAACATTTAAAAACAACTGATTATTAGATAGTGTCAGTTATACAGAAGTGTTAAAAGTTATCTCAGAATTTCTTATCGGAACTTATTTACTTATTTCATGTAAAATAATATGAATTATGTATATATTTTACACTAGCAACCTCTGTTATATTTTAGTTTCACACTGTAACCTACATACATTGTAGGGTATGCAAAGGGAATCTGGGAACCTAGTGTTAAAACACTTTATTTTTTACAAAGATAATTTCTTGATGTTTGAATTAATGATTATGTAAAAAAATATATCTGTATAAATATTTCATGGATAGCATTCTTAATAACTTTCATAAAATGTGTTATTTTATGTTTTGTCACAAAAACTTTAAGTGTTAACTAGTGTTCATTAAAAACCGTAAGATTTGTAAGTAGCACTTATACATAAGTAACAGAAATAAGTATTATTTAATGATTTTATAAAATATTAGTAATAAGGAATAAACATTTAACATTTAGAATATGTTCATTACCTTTGTAATAATAGGTTTGTTAGTTTTCCAGCTAGGTTCAGATATTTTTCCAAAATGTAAATCCTTCTTTAATTTTAACCCTTGCCAAAGGCCTTCAAATGTAATTTCCTTGGCTTCTGAACCAAGTGTGAGAGCCTCTTGGCTTATTTTGTCTTCTTTTTCATTTTTTTCTTTAGTATTATGGACTTTTGTGTGTGTTTCTTCAATTGTTGTAGCATCATTCTTATGTTCCAATTTTTGGTCTCCATTTTTAATATCTACACTTTGTGCAAATCTAACAGACACTGCCTTCTCAAATTTCTTAATTAAACCTACAAGAATACAAAAAGATATTAGAAAGATTTGATAATAACACAAAATAAATTCAATTTTAATTCAAGTAATGTTTATGAATGCTATGCCAGTAGACTTATCAATAAACTGAGGTCAATCACCCATGAGATCTTATATTATTCCTCTATTACTCGGCAAAGACTTTCAAAATGTTCTGTAGGCTATTTATATATTAACAGTTTATAAGTCATTGCGCTTTTGAAAGTCTCTTTATAAACAAAAGTTCTAAATTTATTTAAAAGTAAATACTGCTGATACAGATATTAGAACAGTAAAAATTATTTTAAGTACACATTATAATATATGTTCTTTTACTTTTACAAAATTCTAACATACTTTCCCATTGTTCAGGCGACGCTGGTTTAATTTTCTGAACTAGTTTTTCCACTTCAGAGTTTAAATTGCTCATAGACAGGTAGTGGCGAATAATCCGCCACTGTCCTCCTAACGACGACATCTTCAACACAAACAGCTAATAACCGTTCAATACAAAATATGTAATTAAAACAGCACTTCAAATAACTTGTAAGTGCAATAAAAATATTTATTCAAAAGAATAAAATTAGTCCCACCGCACTGTAGTCACGTTCTTAACTTATATCACGAAGAGCTTCGAGAAAACTGTTCACAGTATATTATTATCACGTATACATCGCAAGCCAAGTGAACACTTAATATTGTTGCTTGAGAGACATTGCTGATTTGCGTAAATCCTTGGTAAATATATTAAAACTTCGCCAATAACACAAATAGATCAATGACAAGACGGCGCAGTGACGTCAGATCGCGCGATCAATGCTACCAATTGAAGCAAATCAAAACAAACGTATCAAGTCACTAAAGTTCCTTGTAATTCACTTCCGTGTTCATAAATTGTAGATTTTATATTTATTTTATTAATTCAATGTTATTTGAACGAGAGATTATTGCGAACTGAATTGGAATATAATTTTCTTAGTAGTTTTATAGTCGTGCAAAAACATGTTTGCGTTCACGTGTACTTCGCGAATCGCGATAAAGAATTATGTTGTGACGCCACTCGACACACCTCTTGTTTGGGTCAATGAAAATACTTCAAAATGTAAATAAACATCGTATGATCGAGTTTGTAACCGTTCCAATTTCGGCGACGTACCTTTTACTTCTGGCTGTGTTCATCTATAATTATTGTCTCTATTTAATTGCATTGCTAGACTAGTTGCGTAATTGAAGTAAACGAAAAGAGAAAGCAAAAATAATATGGTCTTGCAGATATTCAAACTTACTCTTTTAACTATTTAAAAGTTAAGTTAAGCAATTTTTTAATTTATCGCTTATAGTTGTAAGTATTTTGCTATTCTGTAAACATTCGGTCTTTTCAGTTTTATACTTCCAAAAAATAAAAATCCAGTTATAATTAAAACAAATTTATACCAAACTAGTAAAGGATAAGTGGTCTAACCACTGAGGACGCAAAAGACCGTGCAAAGTGGAGTAGGTTGAGTGGGAAGGCAGACCCTGGTAATAGGCGGGATTAATGCCAGGAAGAAGAAGTAAAGGATTAGTGTACTTACATGACTATATCGTCAAATTAATTTTTATATACTTGTGTTAATGTAAAATTTATTTTGAATGCAAAGAAAAGCTTAATATGTGACGTGTAGCACGTAATTGAAACTCAAGTATCAAAACTATTACTGTAGTTTTTCACATTAAATATCAATAGAATGACAAAAGGGAAATCCCCAATTTCTTTTGTTTGGTATTGCCATCATATTTAAAAACTATTAAGTAAAACAAAATTATAATCAAATGTTCGTCCAAGATTTACATCAAAACATAACTTTTCACATTCACAGTCAAAATAATTAGGCGGAAAACTGGAACTTAAACGAAAATTTCTATGTAACACTTAGCAAAGTTTATTTTATTATTATTTAATCAAAATAAAATCCCTTATGTAACACAATACCTACACATCGGATGAAAAACAAGTTGACATAGTATTAATTACTGTTCTATAGACGTAGATTGTTTATTAATAAAATGCAGCTATAAATATATTACAGCTGTCCTACTAATCAGATGTCAAGGATGTTTTTTTTAGCATCATGCTGTATCCCGCACATAACAGGGTAGGTAGAGGAAACCTAGTATTATAACAGTCCATTGATCCATTCCCATTAAGATATTTGCGTTCCTTACTCTCCGGTCCAGTCTCCACAGTTTAGGTGGCACTACATGATGAGTGACGGAACCCAACTTCGCGCTTTTCCTCGTTACCAGAGCGCGAAAATTAAGATAATTATAATTATTTCATTTCCTCGAGTGGAAATTGAATCCGCAAGTTGTCGCGCTTAGTCGCACTCTTATGCCCCATACGCCACGATTGTCTTGAAGGTCAAAGGATCAAAATTAAAAAATGTGTTCATCAGTATAAATTAACATAGAAGTAAAATTCTAAATTATTCAACAGTTTATATTGTACATGATGTATTTAAAACAACAAAGGTATTGGACTATGGTAACAAGCATAACAATTTGGCCGTTCCATATACGTACCAGAACGGAGGCCATCGTGGCACAGGGGCACAAACGTGCGTTGTGGGTTCAATGCCTGGGGAATGGGTTATTTAATATTCTTATTTCCTACATATATGTACTTGTAGTTACTATTCAAAAATGTGGGTTGATGTTTACATCTTAGGCTAATCTTGATAAAAGTAATCAATATCACGCCCATCACTTGATAAAACATAAGGAAGAAGCATATGTTATTACTGATTAAAAATATTTCAAAATTAAATCTATTTTTGCTTATTATTGCAAATTTTTATTGTAAAATATATTTTTTTGCAACAATCCTTTTTTATTTAAAATATGTAACGAAAGAAGATTATTACTTAAGATACGTCTGTATAACTAGGCTCATATATGTTTTTTTCCATTTAAGCAATGATCGATAGGGAAGTATGGAAAAATATTATTGGTTCAGGCGTATTATCTATATTTGAGAAAAACAAATTTTGAATGTTTGTTTTCTTGTTTTTGTTTTTATTACAAATTGTACCTACTTGAAAACATGCGATGTAGAAATTACTCATTGTTTGTTATCTCCGTAGTTTATTTCTATTTTCTAGGTACTATGAATGTTTTGAACCGGTGCGAAGCGCAGTTTTCAAGTTGTTTATGAGTTGTAATGTTATTACATATAATTGCACCATTTAATGATGTGTAATGCGATAATAATAGAAAAGAATGGCGGTTCGTCAAGAATAACTAATTGCCATAATTATGAAAAATAAACAATTTTTATACAATTGTATTTAGGTTACCTACATATGGTTTACACTGAACCCACAACCGGCAACCCTGCTATGTGATTGTCTTAACATTAGGTTTCTTCTGCCTATCCTATTTACAGTTTATTCAGGAGCTAGTAGCCCATAAAATGTATAGTGAATATTGTCAATAAAAATACTTTTTTTTTATTGTGTACGGGATGCAGCGTGAAGCCGTTTTCCCTTTAATTTAACACATTGGCCAATTTCAAACGAACTTTATTATTTATATCGCTGACTTTTGCCAAATAATAAAATACTTTCCTAGGTTTTAACCTGCATCTTTATTTTGCTAAGTATGAAAAATACAAAAGAAAAACATCAGTACCAAATCTCAAGGGCACGAGGCGACATATTTTCTCTAAACGTTACTTATATAATGCTGCTTAAATATTTATTGCAAAAATTGCGCAGTATTATTCTTCAAGGTTGTATCGCTAATGCTTATCAAAACACGCGACTGCTATTCAAATATTAAATAATGATTGTATTTAAAGTATAAGAGAAATTACGTTTTTAATGTGAAATTGTGATATGAACTCGTGGCGAAGTGCCGTAAACGTTTGATTGTAAACATGACGGTTGTGGGTTCGATTCCCACTTGGGGAAACGAATTATTATTTATTAATATCTCCATTTTTTCGCCCTGGTAGCAAGGCAATGTGCGGCGTTGAGTTCCGCTTCTCAACACGCAACGCCTTGAAAATTTGGTGAAAAGCGGAATTAGGTTTCCTGCCTACGCTGCTAATTACGTAAGTACTTATATATAAAAAATATATCAGCTTAGCTTGTGTAGTTTGAGTGTCTCTCGTACATACATATATGTCATTGTTTCGAATGGCAAATAATAGGACTTTACATATTTTTAAACAGATATATAGTTCGATATTGCTATAGGTAGTTTACTAGTTTAATATTGTTATAATTTCATTTTAGTAATCCTGTAAAAATATCCTGTGATAAGTTCTGCTAGATCCTTCGTTTTTACAGTTATCGGGACAACATTTAGCATTACGAAGCGGACCCTCAAGTTTCGTTCTGGAATATTGTCTTTGACCGAGTTTGTTCTCTACGTGGACGCATATTTGTCACGTATTTGTTAATATTAATAATATCAGGATCATTATAGATACTAAAGTTACACTTCATTATAATTTGAAATAGGTTAAATAGGTTTCAAGTAAATAAAATAGCATAATATAAAGTAATATTATGAATAATAAAATTTGAACCGCCTCAGCGTGTTGCTATAAGTAAAACGTCCTTTCCTTCTAGTGTAGATTTTTACAATGGTACGTTAGTACGGCGCAGATAACCTAAATGCTTCGAAAAAAAATATATAAAACATTTCTTATGGAATTATATTCTTTATTTATCTGACTTTCACAAACAATTAATGTTAGTTAAACAATAAATAATTGTATGCAGATATTGATGAAAATATGAACCCCGTCGAACGCACTTTCTGTTGATACGCACGCACTTTTTTTTCATACGATAGGTTAAGTGGTAATCGAACTCGGAACATTTACATTTACAAAAAACATTTTAATAATTTCAAGAATACTTCAAAGTATGTTATTAACTTTAAATTCTTAAAATAAATTTATTACACAAAACAGAAAAAAGAACTTTCATAAGTTACAAACATTTTTTTTTTACAATTTAACACTTTAATAATTAAAATATGTCATGAGATAACATTTATTTCTAATATGAGCTTACCAAAATTACGATTTTTATCAATTTTATTGTTATGTTCAGTTAATTACTTCCTTACAATTAATTACCTTCATATGGTTATATTTATTGTAAAAAATAATGTAATAAATGTGTAAATTGTAATTTAAAATAATAAATCCTTAAAAAAAACAATCTTAGAAAATTATAAAATGAAATATTAGAAAAATACTTTAATATAATGATATTAATATAAAATAAAGTCCAAAAATATTGAAAAAAGTTCAACGTCGGCTTAGAGTGTAAACCTGCTTTGTTAGCATTTAAATTACATAATAAGTGACAGTTAAATAATAGAAAAAATAGATACATTCCTTATATAATAAATACAAAAAACCTAACATTTAGTCCAATTGACAATATTCAAATATAGTTTTCAATCCGTTTTTAGTCATAATTCTAGTATTAGAGGCGTTAACAGCCGTATTTATGTGTGCGTTGTGCAGTTCAGTCACTTGCGTGGAACACGCGGCCGCCGGGTCACCTGAAGTGTGGAGACTGCCATACCTTTATAAATAAAAAAATATAATTATAATTAGTTTTTTTTTATCGTTTTGTTATGTTAGGGTTCCTTTTGAATTAATTAATTACGTCCACTATCCATTTGATTAAAATTGAATTGAGTGAGTTAGAGTTTGAACCCTTTTTTTGTATAGCTGGGAAATGTATTTACGCAGACCGTTCATACAGATGGCAAGTGCTTATGGCGAGCAGTGCTTATACTGTGGGACTCACCGGTATTAAAAAAGAATATAATCTTACCAAAACTCATTCCCCGGATGTGCATTACTGTCCCATGGATAAGTCATGACCAGTAATTTCCCTTCGTCTTTGCCTGTTAATTTTGACGATGGCTGTCTATTTTCCATTTGTATGTTTATACCACCTAAATAATATATTAATAAATCTTTTCATTTTTTTTTTTCAGTATATATCTAAAGTATCCAGCACACAGCAGGATAGGCAGAGGGAACCTAGTGTTAAAACACTACGTTCTCCACTTTCCGCCGAATTCTGGAGGCATTGCATGTTGATTAGCGAAACTCAACATCGCGCTTTGCCTCGACACCAGAGCGAAATTAAAATATAAATTTAAATAAATATTTCATCTCCTCGAGTGGAGATCCAACCCACAACAGTCAGTTTACAGTCACACTTTGTGCCGCTGCGCCACAGCTGGTCTCTTCAATATATTTAAAAAAAAACATATCAAACAGGATGTCAAGTGACTATTATAGGAAATATTTTTAAGGTAGAAGGTTCAAATTCCTTTGAAAGGAAGAAGGTACTCCAAAGGAATTGATTTAAGCTTTATTTTTTTAATATATCCTGCACATAACAGAGCAGTCGGGACATCTCGGAGTTCTAGACATTGCTGATTGAGTAACGGAATTCACCACTGCGCTTGGTCTAGTGAGATCGTTGTTGGAAAATAAAAATAATTAATTTGCCGTAGAGGGGAATTTGAACCCAAAACTGTCGCGATTTCAGTCGGACGCTGTTACAGTGATATACTTTTTTAACAACATATACTTAAATAATAAATTTACCATTTGGGTGTTTTTCACTTTCTAAGAAAATTTTCTTTCTATTTGGAAATTCCTCATCTTGATGTTTGGGATTCGAAAATAGAGCTGAAATTTGAAAGTATGAAATATTATTATGAAAATTGAGCTAGAAATAAATAAATTAGTTAATATAAGTAAATGCAACAATTGTGTGTACGACTCCCACTCGTAGGTAAACGGATTATTATCATTTCCTTAATCTGGTAACAAGATTTAAATATTAATATTAATATGACTGACCTTCTATATTAGGACTAGCCTTAATATAAGCTAAGTTGACATCACTGACATGATCAATTAAACCATTTTCAAGAAAATGTTTAATTCTTTCCAAAAAAGTCAAAACATAAACGTCACATTGGTGTCCTGATATCATCCATACACCGAGACCTGGAAATAAAAATATTCACGTTGTATCCCGCATGGCGCAAATTAAAAGTTTAAGTTTTCGAAGTGGTCGGCATTACCGAAATCGGTCAGAAACTTTATTAATAGAAGAGGGTAGAGGGAACCTGTTGTTAAGACACTCCACGCTCGAAACGCCATAATCGCCATCGCCACAAATTCATTGCCGCCCAATAAGTGGCGCAACGCAACGCCGCGCCTGTGTGCCTTACTAGTGCGAGGAAAAAAACTCATTCCCTCGAGTGGAATGTATGTAAATGATAAAATTGTATTTTATGTATATTGTTTATAGAAAAATAAAATACTTTTTATTAGTTTTCTCGCTCTAGTAACAAGAGATAAGTTAAAAAAGGACAATATATATAAATGAACAATGTACATATGTTATTATTTATTTCTCAATTAATTGGAGACAAAGTGCGGCGTTGAGCTTCAATTTTATAAATTATTGTAAAAAAATAGTTTATTTGTATTTTTTTTCAATAATGATTCCAAACAACATACCACATCCAATAATATTCAAAAATGCATATTTCCCACATTCCTTTGCCCTATATTCCGCTTCAACAAGACTTGTTTCAGTTATAACACAAATCCTTTTATAATACACTTCATTGTCAAATATGTCCCTCTGTTTGCCTTTTGTCACGTGTATATATTTATTTTCATACTGTTCTGAGTCAAAATTTTCTGTTTTTGTTTTAGATATGGCGTCCTTGTGGGATATTGATGAAGCCTGGAATATAAAGTATTTTTTTTACTTTTAGTAATACACTTTTACTTCATCTAATTTATAAAGCACACGAAATAGACATAACATATAAAATATGAGTGTAATATAATTTTAAAATATAAATATACATATTCTATTTATTATAAATAAATAAATTAAATATGAATGTATGTAAAAAACAAAAAAACAAACAAGAACTTTATTACTTTAACAGTTATTTATAAGTAATTTAGCCAAACAAAATACTTTATATTGATATAACATTTTGTAAAGTTTTGGTCCTGTTTTAGATAAGCGTGCACAAACGCATAGACAAACAGACAAAAAATATATATTATTTAACTATAAAAATCATTGTTTCGTTTCCATTACATTGATAAATGCCCCCATAATAATAGTTTTTCTCATACTCTTCTATTGACAGACGGTAATCAGTTACATTTTTATCATATGTTTTAATAATTGATAAAAAAAAATAAAAATGCATATAACTATAACAAAAACACACAATACTTAAAATTGTAAACAATATAAAATTGCTTACAGTGCCATCTTCCTTTTTGAACTTTTTAAATGTTCTCTTTCCCTTTTTAACTTCTTTCCCGATACTAGCATTGGTTGATATGTCAATGAAAGTTCGTGGAATGGTCTAGAAATTAATACAAAAATGTATTTATTTCTAATTATAGACCTTTGCATACGTTCCTTTTATTACACTTAGTGGGACTTAACGCTGCGCTTTCCTCGTTACTCGACTGGGAATTGAACCCACAACCTGTCGCCATTATAATTAAATTAAAGTTATAATACTGTTAATAATTTAAATATTTAACTGAACTGTGATGGGTGTGGATTCAAATTTTATATAGGTGAATGTCCATATAATAATAAAATATGAATATTTTTCCTTAATTTTCGGACATAGTGACATGCATAAAGATATAAAAAATATTTAAAGTCAACTTACTTAGATATAAAGAACAGTTTAGTGTACTTAATTGTCATTAAAAAAGGCCAAACAATTAATTACCAAAACTTTATATACTCAATAACTGAGTCATAGAGTATATTACGTTCAAAACAAAAACATATAAATATAACAGAGAATATATTTACAATGTTCTAAAATTATTAGGTGACAGTGTCTGACTGACAACGCGACGGTTGTGGGTTTGATTGGCACTGGAGGGAATGAAATATTTAATATTTTCATTTCCTCACTCTGGTAACAAAACAATGCGCGGCGTTGGGTTGCGCCACTCAACAGACAATGTACTAAAAATTATCGAAGCGTGGGGAGCGGAGTGCCTTAACACTAGGTTCCCTCCACTACCTTGCTATATGCGAGACACAGCCTAAAAAAAAAAACAATGAATACATACTTCATAAAATTTACCCCACATTTCCCTCAAAGCTTTCTTTGCAGGTTGATTTTCTGTATTAACCTTTTTTTTTAATATGTCAAAGAATCCTTTAGAAATTTCGCCGTAGCCATTTTCTGGAATATTCTGTTCGCTTGTTATTAATATATCTTCATAATCCATTTTGTATCTGCGATGAAAACGTGGGCCGACAAGACCTGGAAAAGTATTTTTTTTGGAGTAAGTCAAAACATTTAAAATAATGTTAGGACACTCCATTATCCATTTTTCAAGCAGTTTAGAGACATTCCATTAGATGAGTGTTGGTACTTAACACCATCGTTTGTTTTACGAGATAGAAAACAAAGTGAATGCCGCGAGCGGGTCGCTAGTAATTTATACAAACATACCTATAATAACAGCTTCTTGTTCAACATTATCCTCGTTTACAACACCTCTGTTACGTCTTTCGCCATCATTAATACACTCAGTGTACCCACTGACATAGACCATAGCGGATAGTTTCAATTCATCGTAGCTGAGGCAATTCTCTAATAATAATGGCGGCTTTTGATTAGATGTACCTATTTCTTCCCAACCTTCGCAACTGGAAATTAAAAATATAAATAATTCATCATATTTTAATACTGTATACGAGTATAATATAGGCCTTTGAGGCAATCGTCGCGCAGGGACACACAGTGTGACTGTAGAGCGACGGTTGTGGGTTCAATCCCCACTCAATGAAATTAAATATTTAATTTATTTTATATTTCCATTTTTTCGCTCTAGTTCGAGGCAAAGCGCGGCGTTGAGTTCCGCCACTCAACACGCAATGCCTCCAGCTTTACTTTTCATATATACACATATTTGACACAAAATAAGATAAAATTAAAATATTTCGTAGTAACTTACCCTTTTTCACCTGTTATCAATCTATATTTATCGCGCGGTCCAACAAATGATATAGCTCTGTTTTTCAATATTCTATCTATCAATTGTTGTATTGTCATGTCTTTATAAAACTCTTTCTCAATGTCAGAGCCATGTTCACTAGATTTATTATTAAAAAAATTAATAAAATGGTCTGTTTTAACACAGCCAGCCACCATGGCAGTGTGTGGCTGTAAATGCGTCAGTTATTTATTCTTGTATGCATGTGATTTTTTGTAGTATATTAATAAAGAAAATCATGTCTATATAAAAATAAAGGAACCCATTACAGGGTTCCAAAATTAAAACCTGCTCTGGTTTTATTTTTAATGTTTTAGTGATTAAATTAATTTATATTTATTTTTAATTAATTTACTATTTCCTTAAACTTTAATAATTTGTAAAATGTTAAAAATAACTTACCTCTTATAAACTAAAAAGTGTGCCATTAAGTGTAAAACTCTTTCATGTATTAAAGGATATGTTGATATAATATTTCTTTTTAGTTTCTCTAAGGGTTTCCGTTCTTTTAATTTTTCTAATCTGTAATATAATCTAAATATAAAAAAATTGAAACAGTGGTGCAATATATAACTGTATATGCAATGGTTGTGGGTTTGATTCCCACTCAGGGGAATGAACTATTTTCATTTAACTGCTCTAGCAAATAGTTGGTATTAACTTTCATCACTTATCATGCAATCTCTCAGACATTGGGCAGTACATGTAGAAAGGAGTGTCTTAACATTAGATTACCTGTGCTTACCTTACTTTATACAGAATATAACATGGGGCTAAATAAATATAATATTTTAATTATTATTACAACACAATAAAATACAATGAATACGTAATTTTATAACATCTTGTGTAATCCATTTAGGTCATTGTGACTCATGGTATAGCATTTTAGTGCAAATGTAAACTCTGTCAATTCAATTTCAATTTTTCCTTATCATTAGATTTACCACATATTTTACAGAATTTAATTAAGTATTTAAATTACATTGTAAATAAAGAATTGTTGCATTAATAAGATAGCTGATAAAAAAAACATCGCATACAAACCTTATAGTATCAATGGGGAACTTTATAGGAAACTTTTTACTATTTTCAATTATTTCTTCAATATCTTCAACTAATGTTATTGGTTCTATATCTTTACATTGGTGTAGTACATCTTTTTCTTTTTCATTTAATTCAGATAGATTCCAATCTTTCGTGCACCTGAAAAAATATATATATAAAACATATAACTTTTAGAATAAAAAAAATTAGTTAAAATTCTAGCATTATACAAAAAGTTAATTATTTAATATCATTTACAATCAATAAACTATTAATAGTTAAACTATAAAAGCAAGAACGATAAGATGAATCACAAGTGGTTGCACCATAATATTTAGATTACAATTTTTGTTTACGCGTCAATTTTACACGATTCAAAATTCAAACAGAAAAATATTATATAGAACGAAATAAAAAAAATAATAAACAAACTTACCATGTAAACTTACGAAAATCTGGCAGAATATCCATGTTTAATATAGTTTTAAAGAGTTTAAATAAATAACAGCGACAATATTTACGCTTGTCTTTTTGTATATTTAGTTTATAAAATATGATGTTATAGATAAAATATGTAATTAGAAATCAAAGAGTTGTATAATCAGGGCAAAACAACTATAAGACGCGCTTTTTGAACTAAAGTTTGTAATAAATATTAAGATTTTCCTTGAAGCGCTCTTCAGAAGTCGACTAGAGTGGGTATTGGGAAAACCAAGGAAGAGGAACACATAGTAGGGGAAAACTTTTAAATGTCATTTTATATGTTATGAGGTGGTGCTGCCATAACAAATAACTTTAATAAAGTTGCTATTGACGCTACGATAACAGAATGGATTTAATATATTTTTATTAATTAACGTTAGGGGGCGAATGTCGCTCGCATCCGTAGGTATGAGCACTTTACACTAGGATACCATGGGACATCCCCTCTGCATGGTGCTAAACGGTCGATGATAATGGAGATCTAACCTTAAAAAATAAAATAAGTATAAAGTAGTCTTTAACCCATTTGGTCTCATAGGTAAATGCGACAATATTATAGCGTCAACGAGAAATTTCACTAGGACGCTAAATTACTTAAAATTGTATGATCGTGTAAACTTAATAAAAGTGAATACAATTTTTTTTTTATTTAAATCTAGGGATTAAATGAAATTACAATATTTTATTTTTCGATTTATTTATTCTCTTACATTGCGATACCACTCATTCAAGTTCGACCATGATTTTTAGCCAATGCATTCGATATTGGTAAAAAATTTTCTACACAAATTTTATACACGCGGGTCTGGAGTGTGGCGTGTACTGAACCAGTGTTTCTTTTTTTTTTTTTATGGAAAAAGGACAAGGGAAACGAGCGTTCGGGTCACCTGATGATGATCACCGCCGCCCACGACCCCGTGCAGCACCGGAGGAGCTACAGCTTCTATTGTAATATTACATATAATAGAAGCGAGCCAGAGAAGTGAGATAAAAACCAAATTTTTAAGATATGGAAATTAGTCGACACATAAATTAAATATTTAATAGATTACTTCAACTATAAAGTTAAAATAAATAACAGATATTCTTTATTTTTTTTGTAAATAGATTAATAATATAGCATATAATTTTCATAAACATTAAAAACTAGAAAAAAGTTAAAGTAAAAATCGAATAAAAATATTTATAATTGTGTTTTAAATACAACAAGTTACATATACTTAATAACCAAATTAATGATCAACTTCATTGACAATAAATGGTAAACAAAAGTCAGTTAGAGTTTTGATGCCATCCCTGCCAGCGACTCGTACGTTGTATCCGCTGACTGCAGGGTTTATATGAGCATTGTGCAATTCAGATATTTGAGTAGAACACGCGGCTGCAGCACCGCCTGAAGTATTCAGACTTCCATGCCTTAAAAAATTATCATTTTTTTTAATTTATATATTTTTATGTATAACTCCTTCTTTTACTTTAATTTTTATATTAAAATATAAAAAACGAATATATACCAAAATTCATTTCCAGGTAGAGCGTTACTATCCCCAGGATACGTGACGACTAGTAGTTTTCCCTCGTGTCTGCCCGTCAGTTTTGACGTTGGATGTCTGTTCTCCATTTGAACATTTATACCACCTATAATATAATATCACATTTTTTTATATTAGTCAAAATATGACCTTACTCAACATTTTATTTAGTTTTTATTTTGCTTAGAACTGGTAAATAAATCTTTATATTTGTCCTTATAGTGTAATTTGGATTTAATACAAAATAGTACTTACCATTTGGATGTGATTCACTTTCTAAGAAGATATTTTGTACGTTTTGGGCTTGATTATTTTCATCTACCACATTCCTAAAAATAGCTACAAAAAAAATGTATATTAATATAATTATAATAAATTATTTGAAAACATCATATGGAATATGGTAAATGATTCTAGTAATACATAATTCCATTATCTCCTTAACATTTATTTTTAAAAACCAATGCCACTCTTTGTCTAAGTAATGGAAGAATGAAAAAACCCTCAATAACAAAGAAAACAATACCATCGATTACTGTTTCTGAAACCTCCCAATTGTACCATAAATCATATTCATATATTATAAATTATGTGTATAGATAAAAAATACAAATATATTTACCTCCTATACTATCAGTGGGCTGAATAAATGCAAAATTTATATCTGTAATATGATTTAATAGATTTCTATTAAGAAAAGTTCGTGTACGCTCTAAAAATGTTAGAATATAAATGTCTGATTGATGTGGTGACAACATCCATGTACCAAGACCTGAAATTAGAAAATATTTTTTAAATTTCTTTGAATATAATAAATGCAATAAATCATACAACACAGATCCTCTTTTGATGCTATTATTATTACAACTAGCAATGTTTTATTAATATTATTATATTCTTTATGTTTACATTTTGTGTGACATTACTCTACAAATCTTCGATATTCTCAGTGATGTTCAATATGTATCAATTGTCCTTTCACTCTATTAGTGAAAACCGCATTATCTTTGACGGTTTAAGCCTCAAATGCATACATCATTGGATAGGAACTTTGTTTTATATTAATATATAAAATATTTTAAATAAAATATCAACAAAAATTACTTACCACATCCAATAACATTAATAAATGCATTTTTGCCTCTATCCATGGCTCTAATTTCAGCTTCAATCAAAACTGTTTCTGCCAAAATGCTAATTCTTCTATAATATGTTTGATTGTCAAATAATTCTGTATTATTAGAACCTGGCACATATTTATATCTATTTGTATAGTTATTACTATTGCTATCACTTATAGTTATATTACGTGAGTGAATGTCGTTGATATCCATTGTTGGGCTCTGAATGATAATATTTTAAAATGCTTTTATTTTTTCAGCATTGTAGTGTATTTGTCGTGTGTTTCAGCTTAGAACATAGAATAAGTTGTAAAGAAATAAAATGAAGAAATTAGTCAGTGAGAAGAATCATTATGTGATTTATTGACAGAGTTAGGAACTAGCCAATCATGGCGCAGGGGCCCAAAGTGTGACCGTAAACACGCCTGGTTGTGTGTTCGATCTCGAGGAAGTGAAATATACATTTAAATTTATAATTTCATTTCTTCGCTCTGGTGTCGAGGTAAAGCGCGGCGATGAGTTTTGCCACTCAACACGCAATGTCTTCAGAATTCGACGAAAAGTAGGCAGCGGAGTGTCTTAACACTAAGTTCACTCTACCTACCCTGATGTGTGCGGGATACAGCGTAAAGCTAATTTAATTATCTTCTTTACGCATATATCTAATATATTATATTTACCTGATAAAATTTAGCCCATATATGTTTTAGTCCTTCGATACTTTGTTTAGCTAATTGTGCCTGTTCATCTTCATAATTAAAAATATTATCGAAGCAGCTTTCTTTGGAGTCATCGCTTTTTGTTATAATTATATCTTCATAGTCCATTTTACCACGACGGAGGAATCTAGGGCCGATCAATCCTTAAAACAATTAAACTTATAATGTAATACTGTATCAATTTTTTCTTACATATCTATAAGTATAATTATATAGAAAGCGGAAAACCGCCTTAAGTCTTAACATAAGATTCTGACTGTCCTGATTCATAATGAATGAAAAAAATAAAAATTCAGATTCATGCTGTATCCCGCACACTACAAAGTAGGCAGAGGGAACCAAGCGGTAAGCCACTCTGTTTCCCACTTTCCGCCGAATTCTAGAGGCATCGGGCGAAGAGTGGCGGAACTCAACACCGCGCACCGCTGCGCACCAGAGCGAAGAAATGAAACTATACATTTAAATAAATATTTCATTTCCTCAAGTGGGGTCCACAACCAATCGCGTTTACAGTCACACTTGCCCCCGCGTCACGACGGGCCTTATTGATAGTGGCTATATATAAGTCTAAAAAGATCGAGAGACACATACAATATAACATACCAATTACAACAGCTTCTCTTTCAACATTACTTTCGTCGACAGTACCATTATTATGTCTGTTGCCATTGTTAATACATATTGTATATCCACTTATATAGATCATGGCTGATATCTTCATCTCATCATAACTTAAGCAATTCTCTAATAAAAGAGGTGGTTTTTCATTTGAAGTGCCAACATTTTCCCAGTTACTCATTCTGCAATCAATTATAAGTCTTTTTGTTTAATATTAAATAGTTACTTTTACAAAATACAAACTTATCACATTCTATTCTAAATATAATATATGATAGATGTCAAATCAAAGCTTACAAAGGAAAATATATTTATGTAATACAATTTGTTTTATAGTATAGCTAGACTTTCAAGCATGTTTTTATGAAGTTAATTTTTATTATATATATATTTATATAATTCTTACCCTTTTTCACCTGTAAGTAACTGGAACCAATCTTGTGATCCTAAAAAAGAAGCTGATCTTTTCATCAATAATCTGTTTATAAATTGTGGTATAGTCATGTATTTGTAGCACATTCTTTCTATATCTGAGCCATACTCTCTGAAAAATAAATAAAATAATATAGCAAAATGTGTGTATATATATCATTTACTGTTTCTATTACAGTTTCTTTTTACCTTTTGTAATAAAGAAATTCAGATATCAAAAGTAAAACTCTTTCATGTATTACAGGATATGAAGATCTAATATTTTCTTTCAATGTATTTACTGGTATCCATTCTCTCAAAGAGTTCAATCTAAAAAAATTTAGATTAATTTAAACTAAAAAATTATGTAAGTCCTAAGGTATGTGTAAGGGTTACGAGTTCAATCTTTAATCTTGAATGTTCATTTTTTGAGTATCATGCTGTATCCCACCTATAGCAGGGTTGGCAGAGAAAATCTGTTCAATATTTTTTACTGAATTTTAAGACATTGCATGTTGAGTAGTGTAATTTAACACCACCATACATATTGTTCATATTTGAAAAAAAAAAATTGTTTCACTGGTTTGATATGTTGTTTGGTTGAGTATGTTATCCAACATGCCGAAAGAGAAAATAGACTTTCTTAACAAAAAAAATATTTTATTCATTCTAGTTCTAAGTAATATCTAAAGAAAAAAAATAATAAAGTAAAATGTGTAAGGTGACAAAAGGTACGGACCATAAGTCTGTAGTGTAAGCAAAAATTAAAAAAACAACATAACATTTTCCTTTATATTCTGCTAAAAGCTTAAAAAATACAGTAACCTTACCTAGCACTCTCTATGGGAAATGGTATACGGAAGGCATTGCTTTTATATATTACCTCTTCTATGTTATATGGAATTTTTGCACTGGATATTTCCATACATTGATTGAACATGTGTTTAGCTTCATTGTTATTGAAATTTGGATCTTGCCAGATCTCTGCACACCTGTTAGATAAAAAGAAAAAATATTTAAATAATTGAAAATATAAGTACTACATAAAATAAAAACAATACAAAAACTAATTTATAAAGTTCGTTAAAGATTACGTATAAGAGAGTTCTTGATTACAAAGTTAAAATTTTCCCGGCTATGCGGGAAAAGGAGTAAAGCTGTTTATTTATTGGTCTATATAATTAAAATGTCTGTTATATATTATTTGATAAGTAATTAATACTTTCACATACCAAGTAATATTGTTAAAATCGGGTAAAGTATCCATATTAAATATGATATAAGGAATCTTATTTACAGAAAATAATTTTGCAGCCTAACAGTAGCAAGAAAAGTTTACTGTCGAAGTATCACAATATAAAAACCATTTAAAGCCGAATATAACAATGACTACAATGAGTAATACGTACATATATCAGATTTATATATTTGAATCATTTCGAAAATATATGCTGTAAGAAAACCGGATTCTGTCACTTCTGTTTTGTCAGTTCGTACTTCGTAAGTTCGTATTCGTAGTTCATAGCTCGTCAGCAATGTTGCCGCATATTTATAAATTCTATTCATGAAGCGACTTCTACTTTTCGTTTAATTTTATCGTAACTATATTTTTTCTTGTTTTATTTCCTGATAAATATATGACATGAATAAAAATGTAGATTATCATTTAAGTAGCAAATTAATAATAAATAAACTTCAGTACCGTAAAAATCTTATTTCACGGAATATTTTTAATCTGTTATTTTTATTCTCTATCTATCTGTTATTATAATTTTCTTTAATCATCATAATTATTAATTGATTAATTATATTAATAATTAATTTAATTTTGTTCTGTTCTTTTTATTATGGCGTTCCGATGATGATTATGATAAGTTCGCCAATAACAGTGACAATGACAATTGACAGATTACAGATTTAGTTATGATTCGCCGATTTGCGATATTGCGAATTGCGACTGCATTATGTTAATATAACAATAAATAAGGAAAATAATATATTTTCTTTTGAAAAAAGTATTATATTATCAATTATAAGTGTTTTCATGCAATATATGAAACTTCTGCTTATAACATATTGCATAATTTCTCGACAAGTGGTTAGTGCATTTTATAACATATAATAAGCGTATATGCAAAACCATTGATTAGGTTTTTCCGCATTTGTAAGCAGCCTAGTTTAGTAATGAATTATTAAATTATTTATAGGTACGATCAGGGAAAATGGATATACTACGGCATTTTCAAAACATTTCCTGGTAAGTTTCTCTCATTTAGGAACACAGCTTACTTTTATTATGTGGTAAAAGGAATATTTTATATAGATGTAAAAGGTATACATTCTGTACGTCTTAGAAGGGATTTTGAGGGGTAGAAAGAAGTAAAAAAATGAAAAACTATATTTGTAGTCATCATCAGATATCTGAATGTAAGGCGAAATCTGTGGATTGATTTAGGGTTAGGTTCTTGCATTGGGGAATAAATTATATTTATTTAGTTGCTCTGATAACAACACAAAGTGCAGCATTGAGTTTTTCCATTTAATACACAATACCTCAAATATTGGGTGATGCATTGGAAAATGGATTGTCCTCACACTAGGTTCACTCTGCCTATATTATATATGCCAAATGGTGCATATGAACTCACAAAAAATGTATATTTAACTACAATTTAATATTAAAACTGTTATATATCATAATAAAACTGTATATTTAATTATAAAACTTTTAGGTGTAAACCAGATTGGTGTTATCCAAGTATGGGTAAGGAGACAAATGAATTACTAAGACAGTGTATTGATTTACCACAGTTGAAAGTTTCTGATGATTTGGAGGAAATTATAAAGAAGAGCAAGGCATTTCCTTTACCTTTTCCTATAGAAACAGTGAGGCAAGTTATTGCTACTTTTAATTTCTATATGTCACTAATAGTAAAATGATAATCTTTACTTTCTTAGAATACATATATCACTTTTGATATAGTGGAATTTGAACCTGTGCCTCTTGGCAACTGTCCAACCACTCTGATTTTCATCAAGGTATGTCAAAATTCTTATATGGTTGTCACAACTTATTTATGTTTGATAGGAAGTTATTTATTTAACATCACAATTGTAATTTAAAAAATTGTAACATGGGAACACTGGAAATCCGTGTGGATTAGAGACTATGGTCGAGTAGCAAATTACCTATGTTTAAATTTTCATACATGTTTTCTAGTATATTTTTTCTTAGTGTGGGATTATGTAAGACTTACAAAAATGTAAAAAATTCCAGTATTTTCCAGTGGTGTAGCTAGAGGGGTGCGAGCGGCGCGGTCGCACCGGGCATTAAAAGGAAAGGGGCATCAAAGTCGATGATTACTTTGTTTTTTTTTAGATCTTAGACCATTTTAAAGGGCATCAAAGTCGACGATCACTTTGTTTTTTTTTTAGACCTTAGACCATTTTAAAGGGCATCAAGTCCCCTAAGCCGCACCGGGCAGCAAATACCCTAGCTATGCCACTGGTATTTTCTTAAACTTCATAAAATATACTTTTTTTTTTCTAATACAAACTTATTCTATTTGCTTACATGATTCATTGCCCATATACAGTAGTGGAAGCGGCTGAGCTCCTTTTAAGGGAGCAGCATATAGGAAAAAATATTTCAAATCCCCATACCTAAAAAAAATATCAAGATATGTCAACAGTTTAGACATAGGTTTTCTTTTAATTTCACGATTTTTATCCATACTACCAATAATTTAAACACCTACTACTACAAAAATATTACTAATTGTAGCCGATCTGCCTCTCTCTCAAATAATATACCAGAATGAAAAAGGGATAACTTTCATTCTATTTTATGCAATTCAACTTGATTGCCAATACCTATGACTCGATTTCGTGAATGAGAAGTGTGCAGCGTTATCTAGCATATAGCTTTGATAGGTTCATATCTGTGCATCATTCTTAACAAATAGTGTTTTATTTTAATTTTATTAATTTTTTTTTTTGAAATATCACTTTTTCATTTTTGCAAAATTTCTTTTGTTTTAATTGTATTGGGCTTTTATAGAGTTATTTAAACTATGGTTTCATTTAAAGTGGTGATGAAAAAATACTCTGTATAAATGACTAAGAAATATAAATCAACATTTTAGTTTGCTTTTGTTTTAGGATGGAAAAATTAAAAGTTCGCAGACCGATTGAAAAATTAAAACGGAATGTAATATCAACATATCCTTTGATACATGAAAGAGTACTACTCTTGATGACGCACTTCCTAATCTATAAAAGGTATTTTTATGATTTTTAGCTTCACTGTGTATAGAGGCTATACTTCGTGTTTGTCATTCATGGCCCTATTTTTTTGGTTTGGTTATGGATGGCAGAGCGCAATGCTGCACCAGAGCAAGAAAGTGTAAATAATTTATTCTCCAGAGAAGAATCAAACCATGTCATGTCTCTGTCATGTTTACAGTCAGGTGCTGTAATCATATCATAATGGCCTCAACTAAGTCAATAGACTATAATCTATATATATAAAACCGAAAGGTCACTCACTCATCACGAAATCTCAGAAACTACATGTGTTAGGAATCTCAAATTTTGCATAGGAGTTATTTATAGGACGTAGGTGCTCGCTAAGACGGGAATTTGCAATATTCAACTTCTAAGGGGTTGTTTTTGGGGTTGAAAGTTTGTATGAAACCTCGTAACTACAAATGCTAGAAGTCTCAAATCTTACATGGACGTCACTGATAGGACGTAGGTACTCATGGAGACAGAAATTAATAATAACGTAGTTCACGCAGGCGAAGCCGCGGGCGGGCCGCTAGTATATTATATAGAGAAAGTTGTTCTTAAATAAATAAAATAGTTCTTAAACTTAATATCAATAAACATCTGAAATAAAAGAACTTTAAATAATTTTAAACAATTCATGAAACTAAATTTGTACATTTTCTTATGGAGAAAAAGCCTTCTTGAGTCCTTGAGATTGCAATTTTTTAAGAATTTCTTTAATCAATAAGTGCATTTTTTTATTTTTATATTTATTTATACTGCTATATATTACTTTTATACATTTTCAGGGAATATGGCTCCAACATAGAAAAAGCTTTATATAAAGACATGACGGTACCAGAATTGATTGAGAGGATATTAAAAAAACGTGCAGTTTCATTTATGAATCCAAATGATGAATATTTACTATTAAGTGGGGAACAAGAGTGAGTATTCAGTTTATTAAATCATTTTTAAATACTTGAACAGTTTCCATGAGGTGCAGGGTTAAATCCCAGGTTCAAATATACATTAAAAATTTATTGTTTCTTAAAAAAATTAAATTTTGCTTCCATAAGTATAAAAATATTTGTGGGTATAATGTGTTCGATAAATCTTAATTCGATTTTTCTTCCCATGTGAACATTGCGCAAAAGTTCAGAAACCCTAACTAACTTCAAGGTGACCACAACTTGTTGACTGTACTGTACACTCTTTTTTCTGCTTTACGCTAAATCCTGAAGGAGTATAAACAAATAGAACCTAGTATCAAGACTCTGTTTCTCTTACTTAGTGGAAGGAACAAAATAATTTATGTCCTTGAGTGGGGATTGAATCTATAACCAAATGCTCAAATATATGTATTACTGTTTTTAATATTTTTTGTTTTGTATATTGTATGTAGTTAATGATTGCTTTTTTGTTGGTATTATTGAATCTGTTTTACAAGAAACTTACTTTTTATGTATATACTTTTTAGATGTATAATAGAAAATCAATTAGTGATCAACCTTAGTGGCCCAGATAATCGAAGTTATATTAGTTTGTAATTTCATTAACTTTTGGCCTTAAAGAAAACATGTACAAACATACAATTTTTTTGTTTTAATTAACATATAAAACAGCCTAATTTAATATATTTTTCTTACATTTAAATTGAATTACAGGGAAGAAGGCTGGGAACAAATAGGCACAATACATCAAAAACCACCACTATTACTGGAGAATTGTCTGAGCTATGATGAAATGAAGCTATCTGCTATGGTCTACGTCAGCGGGTACACTGAATGTATCAATGATGGCGAAAGACACAATAGTGGGGTTATAAATGAAGAAAACGCAGAACTAGACGCTATTATTATAGGCATGTATTTACTAGCGATTTGCTCGGGGTTTCATCTGCTTGAACTATACATGAATTTATTTACTAATCTGAATTATTTTCGTGTTCTATTGAAACACAAAATATTATCATTTTGAAGACAATATTGTGGACATTGGAAATTAAAGTTTCAACCGATTTCATAAAACATATTTTAAGAAAACTTTTATATCGATATATCTTTTCTTTACGAAAAAAGGGATGTGAGGATGAAAATGTAAAAAAAAGGGTGTTGCGTTGAAAATGGAGTGTCTAAACACTAGGTTCCTTCTGCTTGTCCTGCTATACGCTGGTTACGGCATGGATGTAAAAGAATACAAAATAATGACTTTCTTACATTCACGGAAGCAAAATCATATGCATATTTATTTTTAAAATAAATTCCATTTTCTTCCATTGAAGGTCTTATCGGCCCACGTTTTGAGCGTCTAAACAGAATGGAATACGAGGACATATTAGTAACAGAGCAACAGAACTCTCTGGAACACGGCTACGGCGAGGAAGTGACGCCCACAACGTGTTTAAACGTACTCAAAACTACGTACGTTAGAAACAATCAATCTGCAAGACACATGTGGAGGCAGATGTGGTCAGAGTTTTATCAGGTATGTTTTAAATAGTAAAAAAAAATTAAATCAGCTTCACGCTTTAGTGTTAAGACACTCCGTTCATTACTTTACTCTGGTAATGCAAAGCGCGGCGTTGAGTTCCGCCACTCCATGTCTCGAAAATTGGGCGGTTGTAAGGAATGGAATGTCTTAGTACTATGGTCCCTACCGTCTGCCCTGCTATTTCTGCTATATGCGGGATAGTGCATGAAGCTGCAAAACAAACATTTTCAGGTCCACAGCTACACCTATATAGAACTATCGTCATACATAAACCTCCAACACAAAGATGAAGAAAAACGCTATAAAGAGAGATACACTAAAGTAACAAACACAGAAAACATATTTGACAATGAAGTTTACTATAAACGTTTGAATATAATGGCCGAGTGCACTTTAATGGAAGCGGAGAGTAGAGGAGAGGAGAGTGGAAGGAATGTTTTTGTTAATGTTGTGGGGTGTGGTGAGTATGTTTTGTTTTTATAGACCCAATATCACTTTTGTTTTGCCCGTTTTCAAGTTAATGATATCTACTTTCAACATCAAATTCTCTTTCAATAATGAAACTTGGCCGCCCTGAAGTTAGCTGTAGATGGCTGCGCAGAGTCGATTTTAGGTTTTTTCTTTTGCTTATATTCTTATTGGTTGAGAGCAAACAATTCGCAAAAGAACAGAAAATGTATCTTCAGTGTGATCAGGACTAAACGACAGTATTTTAATAATATTGCTTTATTCTTGATTTTTTTCCAGGTCTCGGCGTATGGAAAGTGTCTCCACATCAACCCGACGTATATATTTTAACGTTTTTGGAGAGAATTCGGGCTTTTCTCAAAAAAGATTTATTAAATCATGTCACTGATGTGAATTTTGCGTATATTAAAACAAGTCCTGGTATCACAGGTGAGTAATTAATATTAGAAAGAGATAGAAGGGTTAGTAGAGAAAGAGATGATATGATAGTATTTTGTTTTTTTTTTAGCTGAACGCTATATCCTGCACATAGTAAGGTTGGCTGAGGGAACTTGGGAACCTAGTGTTAAGAGACTGTTTTCATTAAGATACTTTCGTTTTCTTTCCGCCGAATTCTTGAGATGTTGAGTGTTGCTCGTTTTAATTATATAATTTAATAAACAGCATTTTAACTTTAATACCATTTTATAAAAAATATCTATACATATATTTGAAAGTAAAGCTTGTTATCGACGCCAGTCCTGTCGCATGGGCACATGTGTGTGACTAAGCGTGTCAGGTTGTGTGTTCGATTTCCACACGAAGAATTGAACATTATAATAGGTATATATATACTGGCATCGAGGGAACGCGCGGCGTTGAGTTCCGCTACTGAATAAGTAATTTCTCCAGAATTCGGCGGAATGTGTGGAGCGTCGTCTCTGTATCTTACATATAGCAGGGTAACCAGCAGAAACCTGGTGTTATGACACTATTCCGCTATTCATTAATTTTATGTTTTTTTAATTATTGCAGCTCTATTTACAAATTCAGCAGAACAAACAGATTCGCCGGTCGAGAAACGAATATTTTTCGAAAGTAAAAGACACCCAAAAGGTTAGTTTCTTTTTTCTTAATTTACCGTAAACACTACTACTCGTTTCTACTATTTCGTTTTCCTCCAAATCCAATTTGGCTAAATCAAAATTAGCTTGTCTTTCTTGATTTTCCAGTCCTTTTTTGAATGTCCAAAATGTAATATGTGGTGGTTTTGTAAATAAAGAAATAAATAAAATATACTTGACGATTGTGGGTTCGATCCCCTTTCAGAAAAAATAATAATTATCAATTCCAAAGGATTGCCTTAACATTATGTTCCCTCTGTCAATATGCGAGATACAGCGTGAAGCTGAATACATGCTAATAAATAATTCCTTTGAAAGGTGGTATAAATGTCCAAATGGAGAACAGAGAGCCGTCGGCGAAGTTAACGGGGGAACATGAAGGAAAATTACTAGTTATAACTTATCCATGGGATGGCAATGCACATCCTGGAAATGAATTTTGGTAAGTGTTAATTTTTTTTATTACTGTGTTTTTTTATTTTGTGGCCAGAGATATTTGGTATATAATATTATGTTGCAAAGTATTTTGTTTCTGAAGTTGATGTTAAAACCATAGATAATTTCATATGACATCTGTCCAACACTACCAACTTAACACATAAAAAACAATAATAACAGTTGACCAAAATTAATCTGCCATAAAAAATACAAAAAATAAATAATTATTTTAAGAATAATTCTTAAATAAAAAAAATGTTAAAACACTTTGACTTCCTCCAAATAACAACATCGTCTCGAAAATTGGGCAGTGGGTAAGGAATAGAGTGTCTTGACACTAGGATACTGCGTGAAGTTAAATTAAATCTTAAACAAAATTTATGAACCAGGTTGGGCAGCCTAACAGGCTCAGGTGACCCGGCGGCCGCGTGTTCCACGCAAGTGGCTGAACTGCACAACGCACATATAAATCCGGGTGTAAGCGGCTACAACGCTCGCGTCGTCGGACGCGACGGACTTAAAACGCTGGCCGAATACTGCGTCACTTTGACAACGTAATGTCACTGTCACAGTCACAGATAATGTATTGGAAATGGGCAAATTGGTCCAAGTTTGCTGGCAACTAAAAAAAATGACTGTTTAAAAAAATATTACTGGCAGCTTAATTACAATATTGGCTCTTTAAAAAAAGAACACGCGTTTTAAAACTTACTTCATTGTAATAGTGCTTTGCACGTCACATGCCTACATGAATATATTATCTGTATCTTTAGGATCAGACTAATTACTATCAACATGATACATATAATATATATTTATTAAATTAAATGTACTAAAACAAATGACACCATAATAACATAATTGATTTATAACAATAATTCGTACTTTTTGAGAGTAGTTCCTAAGTAGTTATAAAACGTAATTCTTAGACTTTTCTAAAACACTTAACCAAATTTCCATCTATAGATTACGTCACACCTTTTTATTGTTGAGAGAATGGGGTAGGGGAAAGCACTATGTTTCCGAATGTAATATCCTAACATTCTTTCCAAATTCTGTTTTAATTTAATAATTTGTAATTATTATTTAAAGGAAAATTATTTGACGTAATTTATGGCTGGCTCTTATACTTATTATATGACGCACACGTAAATATGCAATCTAAGGAAAGACTGGGTGAACATAATGTAAGGATTACTTACTATAAAAGTATTTATTTATAATGGCATATATTGTATAACTAGTATTGAATTTATACAATAGTTTATGTATGGGTTATTTATTTTAATTTGAATATGAATTGGATTTATGTCGTAGAGAACGAAAGAAAGATTTGAAGTATGTAGATTTTAATTTTTTAAAAATAATTACGCACCAGTTTCTTTTATTTCTTTTTATTGTTTCTCTTACAAATAATAAAAAAAGTAATGTCATTTAAAATATTGTACGCATTCTACTAATTAAGTGCTAGAACAATAAAATTATAATTATAATATGTATTTATAATGTATATGGCATAGAAATACTATGCAATTCTAAGATTATGTCTTAAATATAACATGTAAAATGAGAAAAAAACAATAAATATAAATAATTATAAAGCCTTGTCAACATGCAAAAAAATGTAAGAATTTTCGGATCATATCGTTATAAACGTAATGAAAAAATACCACTTTGATTCCCATTTACGTTTAATTTTTATACACGTTTAAAAAAGCCTTAATGGACATCGTGGAAAAGTTGGGCTGCATCTGATCGTAAACGCGATGGTTATCGGTACTATTATTACTTTTAGAAATTAATTTTTTTTTACTGGCCTGGCAAGACAGACAAAGCGGAGGAAAGCAGAGAATAGTGTCGTAACACTATATGACTGTTATAAGCGGGATATAGCGTGGAGTTGAAAAAGATGGGTAAAATATTCAAAAATAATTTTTATATTAGTACGTTTAAAATTTCAAATTAAATCTTTTATTACTTCCTGTGGAAGCAATAAGGACTACAAATTTAATTTATGGACCGTTTATTTTGAGAGTGGTGTAAGTCCATTTTCTTTTGTTTCGAGAAAATTAAAGGTTAGTATGTCGATGATTATGCAATTTCATTTACCGACCGATTTTAAGTTGTTCAAAATATGGGTTTTTTTTTGAGAAATTAAACACGGACTAGTTATATATAAAAAAAATTACATTAAATTAAGCATGAATTATGTGATAGCTCATTTTTCTCAAAAATGGACTTACACCACTTTCAAAATAAACGGTCCTTATAATGATGTTGCAAATGCTTATAGATTTTTTGAATCTATTATGATAGGTGAAAAAAAATATATGAGACATTCATTTTAGATTAATTTGCCCTGGCTTTAAAAAATAAATAAAGATAAAATAAATAAACAGCATACAAAGTATACAGCATTTTTAATAAAAAAAATGGAATTAATTTTTCCGTCACGATGCAATTATGTATGAAAAGGATATGAATTTAAGAAAACTGTGATGGATGTATTTAAATAGTATTAATGAAAATTGTATTGTATTATAAGGTACAATACAATACCCTGTAAATTGTGTAGTAATATGAATGCGTTGCGTAAATAGTATTTTTTAAAATATTTCTTGCCTTGAGTTCTAGAAAAATGTAATTTAGCAATGTTTTTTTTCTAACATTTTAGTAAACATTTACACATTTATTACCTTAATTAGTTTAGTTAATATATGATATATTGTGTAGCATATACGGTCTTAATATTATTATAAAATTATCAATAGCGCAAATATTTTTAGTAATATTTAACGATTATATACTTTAGTAGTTGTGAGAGACTATTATGAACTTTTTTATTTCGTGAATTTTATATACATTTTTTCAATAAACGAAAAATTTAATATGTAGTTAAGCTATATGATTTTTATTTATAAATTGCATTTTTATATTTCAAATAGGTGTTTTGTGATTGGTAGAATTTTTTGTAGAAACTGTGATATTTTTACTATGACAATCAATATTATACATTTATAATGGTTTTGCTTATTATTATTATTATTTCTAATATTTTTAAAATTTTAATTTGTTTTGATGTTGGTGGAGCTTTTTTTATCTATAATATAAAGTACGAACTATATATAGAATACAAACAATTTTATCTTTCGTGATATAGCGTGTAGTGAAACATAATTATCTCTGTAATGTCTAAATAATGAAAAGTGAATGAAAATTTAATACGACTTTTTCACAATTCAATTTTGATATTTCAAAATTATATAGGTATTAGCTTAGATTATTTTTGTATCTTTAGATCGCAAAAAACTTTTACTTGTATTATGTAAAGTTCTCGGTTATGGTTTTTTTTAGAAAAATAGTTTAATTGATTAGAGCTCGCCTAATTAATTATGTATTTTGTAGCTTAATACTCAGAAAATGTTTGTTAAGTTTAATTTCGTAAGAAATATATGCAGCTGTTTTATACTACATGGTATTTTATTTAATTACCCTAAGATTATAATTAGTATTATTTTGTAATAACTTATAATTATATTCAGCTTATTGTATATTCAGCTAGATACTTTAGAATTGAAACATATTCTCCTAAAGCGTATCGGCATTGAAACGATTGAAAAGATAAATGAAAATTGAAATATAAAATAAAGATTTTCTATGAAGACAACCTTAATAAAAATTATTACATTTTCTGTGTTGTTCCTATGAATTTTGATGCTTTTATTTTAATTTTTTTTAGTACTTAACAGAATTGTAAAAGCCTATTTAAGTAAAGAATTTGAATTTAGTTTATAAATGATTTGATTTCTTTATTAGTAATTTTATGGTTCACATTATTTTGTTCGTTTTGAAATATTTTTTCCGACTGTTGGTACAATGTCTATTTGTATTTCTATCAACTGTCAATGTCAATCAATAAGCGGTCGGCCGATGGCGGGATTTAAATTTTTATTATGTTTATTTATTAGAAGATTAAATAAATAATTATAAAATGACTGAGTTACAACAAGTTAGGTTAGAGGTGAATAACGCTTTTAAGCTCAGTGGTTTTACTATACGAAGAGAAGCGAGTACGTTTGTGGCTGAGCAACTACTTCCATTATCGAATCAAGAGCGAAAGAAAACTGTCGATAAATTAATAGCGCATCTCCTTCGTCAATGCCTATCAGAGCCTGTTTTAGAAAGACAACATTTAGAAGTAGCTTATAAAGAATGTTCAAGTTCCGGACTAGAAGAAACTGAAACCATTTTAAACGTAATCGATGCCTTCGAAGTTCCCAAGCTACATTACGATAATGAGAGAAAGAAATTTGTTAAAGATGTAAATGCAAGTAATAATTTATATCCAGAACCCAAATGGAAAGCCCAACTGCTAATTGACAGGTATACTATGATTTTACAAAGAACAGTCAGAAATAAATTATTTGCTAAAGAAACATTGATTTCAATGGAGAGTGAAAATCGTTTTCAATTACGTAAAATTGAAGTATTGCAAAGTTCTTCAAGCAGAATAGATGATGTTATTGTATTGGGATTATTAACACAATTAACTGAAGGAAAATTTTATTTAGAAGATCCTACGGGAAGTGTCCTTTTAGATATGACACAGACAAGATATCACTCTGGTTTATTCACTGAAAGCAGTTTTGTATTAGCTGAAGGTTATTACGATGATAAAACATTACATGTTATGGGTCTAGTTTTACCTCCATCAGAAAACAGAACTACCTCATTAGAATTCTTTGGCAATTTAAACACATTTGGTGGTAAATCTAAAACATTATTAAAAAATTCTCAAAATCTATTACAAACAGAGCAAGAAAATGATGATGGCATGATCATTTTTCTTTCAGATGTTTGGTTTGATAATTTAAAAGTAATGTCTAAACTTAAAACTTTATTCTCTGGTTACAATGACTTCCCACCTATTGCTATAGTCTTTATGGGAGAATTTCTATCCTGTCCTTATGGCTACGAGCATAGTACACAATTGAAAGCAGCTTTAACTAATTTGGGAGAAATTATTTTTCCTTTTACAAAACTTAAAGAGTCTTGCAAGTTTATATTTATTCCCGGTAGAGGTGATCCTGTTGCACCCAACATACTTCCAAGACCTTCATTACCAAATTCTATTACAAAAGACATAAGAGATAAATTAGGTGATTCAGTGATATTTACAACAAATCCTTGCCGTATACAATATTGCACCCAAGAAATAGTTGCTATAAGGCAAGATTTAGTCATGAAAATGTGCAGAAATTCCATACATTTTCCTGAAACTGGGGATATACCTGATCATCTAACTAAAACACTGCTAAGCCAGTGTACTCTTTCTCCACTCTCATTAGGTGTCCAACCTATATATTGGAAACATTCAGATGCTTTAAATTTGTATCCAACCCCAGATTTAATAATTGTTGCAGATAATTTTCAACCTTATACTAGAATGTATCAAAACTGCCAAGTTGTTAATCCTGGTTCATTTCCTAGAACAGAATTTTCATTTAAAGTATATGTGCCTGCGTCTCGTACTGTAGAAGATTCACAAATTCCTAATGAAGATATGTAAATAATTATTTTTATGTGTAATGTGTATAATGTTAAAATGCTTAACGGAATTTTGATATTTATATTAAATGACATGAATGATAATGAAAATATTTTAATTGTTTTGTTAGTATTTATAAGATATATAGAATAAATATTATCATTAACAATTGATATTTTGGTTTTTTTTATAAGATACAAAAGTTATGTAGAGTTAAAGTTAATCATGAAGAATTTAAATTATCATTTTTAATTATTTATATATGTATCTATTCTGGTAATACTATTAATGATGAAATGTTAAGACATTGTTAAATATTAAATATTTCATGCCCCCAAATCTCAGGATCTACCGGTTTATATTGAAAAAAGGTTTGTTTACAGTGTAGTATATTTTTAGTACATTTACCATGAAAGGCTTATATTTAATTATTATATGAATAGTTTCGTTTATTTGTCTGTACTGTACCAAACTATCAGTCTGTCTGCTGCTGAATTTTCCAACCGCACAGTACGGTCACAAACTCGAGTACCATCCACACCATCTGGATAAGTGGCACTCCATTACTCTGCGATTAAGTAAAACTTCCTTCCATGTGCCACTCCATTACTCTGCGATTAAGTAAAACTTCCTTCCATGTGCCACACAATTGTGGAATGACCTACCTGCGGCAGTATTTCCAAGTCCCACCTGTAGCTCCTCTGCTGTTACACGGGGTCGCAGGCGGCGGTGATCACTTACTATCAGGTGACTCGTACGCTGGCTTGCCTTGTCATTTTCCATAAAAAATATGTATAATAAATAAAAATTGGCATAGACTATACAGTTTATATTAATAAAAGGAAAATAGTAGTGAAATATTTTATTTATTTACATTTACAATGAAACTTCAATTTCAATCTTAAATAGTAGCCACATAGTCACTACAAAATACAATTAATTAAAAAAACAAATACATCATAAATATAAACTACAACATTATATAATCATTTAAAACTTATAAGGTAACTATTGCATTGTGATAATTTTTGTGTAGAATTAAAGTTTTGTACAAATATTGTAAAGTATTACTTTTAAAAAATTTAAAGAAGTCTGATAATAAAGACATACCTGGATGATTATACATCAATATACTATACAAATTCAATATACTAAAAAATGAATATAACATTGTTTTATGTTGTGTACTTTGACTTTGTAAAAGATAAAATCAGTTGGTGAAGGTCATCTACAAAAAGAATTATAAATACAATATATTTTATAATTTATAAGACACATTTGGTAAGTAAAAATTAATAATTCGTGTTTCTTTACGAAAGTTAATTTTCATTTGTTCCATAGAAAATATAAATTTCAGTACTGGAAAAATAAGTAATCCGATGCAACCAACAGGTCAACCACACATTGTTTAGAACATTATTTACATTAATATAAACTTTTAAATCTGAGACAAATTAAGAACTAACATCTATAACAAAAACATCTGTAGAACACTCATCAATCATTATTCTATCCTTATTAGTATAAATTAAGACTTATAGCCATAGCTTACAACATTCGAAATATATCACTTAAAATGTTTTTTCATAAGCCTGCTTAACTGCTGTAAGTCATAAATTGTATTTAAAATCGGTTGTAAAATGTTTAACATATTAAATAAATTATTTGTATAATTGACTCGTTTTTCGAATATTTTCATAGTCTCGTCCATTTCAAATATTTTCTTATTAGTAACGTATTTTTTTAAAATATCATGTTTGTAGGTACATGCAAAATCAACATTACACACAGGTACAGCATTATAAAACAATCATTACACAATCTCCCAAACAATTCGTGAAAAATTCTTAATAAAATTTTACACATTTTTTTTACGTATAAGCGATATAAATAAGTTTTTTCATCCATTAAGCACCCATCAAGTTATTATATGTATCGCCGATAGGGGCCAATGCCACGAGGCAGATCATAGCTATGACGAACAGTAGCACGATAGGCGCGTATACACCCAGCAAATGTTTTCTAAACACTGAGAACTGTAAAAAATATGTATATAAATAAGTTTATTTTATTTATATGGTTTATATATTATGAATACGGCTTATATTAAAAAGAAAAAAGTTACAGAAGAAATGTTATTTTTAAATATGGAATATAATATTTAATATAGATAAATAAGGCTTTAAAAATTGTTTTTTTTTTAGATAATATTTTAAAAATATATTACAACAAATTGTATGATTCATTCATCCAAATGTATGATTTGGTACCACAATTAATAATAATTAGTACTTAAGACATTGTTATTAAAAGAGATTTCTATACAATATGTAAAGTGGTTTTAGATCTTTGTGATTCTTTGTTCTTCTTTCTGATTGTGGTTTTAGATTTTAGTACGTACTTATATATTTTAACGTACCGCTAAGGTTGAATTAACTCTATAGCTGTTATTATAATATTGTATTAATGGCAAAGTTATTGTCTTGAGCTAAGATAAGTAAAAAGTAAAAATAAAAATTAAAAACTAGATTAGGCTTTAAATTTTAAAGTGTACTTAGTATTTTTAATTGAAAAAAGCGGCGTGTGTTAATTATGAAGTTTTTAGTTATACCAAACGTAAATTTTTTACATGTTTGAAAAAAGCGAGTTACGAAGAGAAAAAAACAGAAACAGAAAACTTCGAAATAGGAAGTCAAGAAATAGAAAAAATGCAGCATTAGATTTGAAGTGTAGAAAAGTGAAGAAAAATAAGTAAAACTGTGAAATGAAAGGCAAGAAAAAGTGACATATGAATTTAAAAGTGACATTCGAAATCATGCAAAACAAAATGGGTGGGGGAGAGTCAAAATAATTAAGATAAGTATCTAACTGGGACTTTCAAGAAATAATATAAAAGGTGATAGAAATTTACAAAAACAAATAACGTGAGCTTTCTATTTAAGAAAACGTGTAATATTGAAGTCAAGAAAGAAAAAAAAATACAAATTAAATACCAAAAACATGGTAACAATAGAATTTCAAAATAGAAACAAATGGTAGAGTCATTGTGATTGAACAAATGAACAGGAAGTCAGAAAACAAATGTCATTAACATTTAAAGTTCTAACAAAGTAAGAAGATAGAAAAGAAAAAAGAACACAAGAATTAGTATTCAATCACCAGCGTGTGAATAACAATGAATTAGTGAATTATTTAAACATTTGGAGAAGAATCTTCTCACCGGCGCGTCAGAACTTCTGTCGACGGCAGTCGCTTGTCGCGTGTGCCCGAGCATGTCCTTCATGGGGAATGTGTTGACGCGCCCATTGCTTATACGACCCTCGGATACGCATAGCGTTAGCTAGAATATTGGCAAATTTGTTAAAGGGAACCTTGTTTTTGATTTTGGGCTAACATAGAATCGCGGTTGTAGATAGTGAAGCTTTTTTGTGTGTAATTATATGAAAAAATATGTAGGGTAAAATACTAATAGATCAAAAGAAAAAAATCCAAGAGTTTAGATTTATTGTGTCTCTTCTGTCAGTTTGCTCATTTTCCTGTCACAAATGGGACTACTGGACGGGTTTGAATGAAACTTTCTTTGTTTCATACTAATTACGTTTCGGCTTAACGCAGGTTGTAATTGATTCAGAATTTAAATAAATATTTCATTTCCTCGCGTGAGGATCGAACCCACAACCAGTGGCGTTTACAGTCACACTTTGTGCTCCTGCGCCATAATAAAATATATATAATTAAGCATCTTACCGATAAGACAATGTGAGTTATAATATGGAACACTACGAATGCGGCCAACACGAATACACTCCATGGAGGCAGTTCTGCCTTTTGTAAATATACCGCTAGGAATATTGTTGCGACTGTAAAAAAATATAATATTTTAGTTATTAATTATCTATGGTTATAGTTATTAATTGTATTTACTTAATATTGTACTGGAAACAATAACTGTGGGTGTGATTTAACAAAATAACTGTAGAAGATCTTTCTAATTTCTTACTTATATTTTACTATTTTCGGAGAAGTTTCATGTATATCCCTCGAGTTAAGATATTTATATTTTAACTTTTTATGTCATATTAATAGCAATTAAAATATAATAATTATATACGGATCATACATTTATTTATATTTATATATTAATAATGATCTACTCACTTCCCAAAATATGAGCGGAGTTCCCAACAAGCCAATGCATCCAGTTGAACAAGGGACGGTGTTTAGTACCGGGGTGAGGTCTGAAATATGCACCTGAAACATAATATTAAAACCTTTTTAAAAATAAGCTTTCATTTGATACCCACATTAGTTGGATTGTGCAAAAATTTGTAATCCGCCATTTTATTGTGGCGGCCATTTTGTATTATCAACAATATTGAATATTATTTAATTCATTGTTATCAAATTCGAAGTCGTAATCCAAATATCTACTCAATCGGAGAGGACTGAGAAGTGGACCAAATTGAGCTTGCAAGATTTCACATAGGTAGGTACACTAACTAATACAAGTTTAATAAAAGCGTAAAAGAAAAGTCATTGACTGATTGACAGATATTATTTATTTATTAACATATCTTTTTTAGGCTTCCACTTTATATCCAGCATATGCCAGAGTGGCAAAATAAAATTATTTAAATAAGATTATATTCACCCCGATTGAGCACCGAACCCGCAATCATTACGTCTATAGGCAGATCAATGTTTAATTTTTAACTAAGTTAAATAAAAATATGAATAAAATCTCACCAATAGGCTGTATAAAGCACAATATAACAGTAACAATTCCGGTAATAGCGTGAGGATTGTCCCCGGTGTCCTGCCAGCCGCCCACTTCACTCAATATTAGTATGAACCCGATGATTGTTAACAACCATGTTATCACCATGAGAATGCGGTGGGACTGGAATTTTTTTATCAATAAGTCTATTTTTAAATATAAAAGAACTTTACATTTGAATTGTAAGACAAATATATTTTACATATAAAATGCGAATTGAACATTAATATGTTTTAATAATATTATACAATAAATAAATTATATACTCACAGCAAACCATATGTCTTTACCGCCAAGAGTTTTTCCCACCCATGTTTTTTTGTAATATCTGAAATTAAAAAAACAAAATTGTAATAATCATCCCCTATGTTTAATATTTTTAACCCAGGATAACAATTAGAATCCCACTTGAAAATAAGTTTATTTAATACTTAAGTATACATATTATAATTATGAATTATATTTGGTTGCTTTGCATATTAGAATGTATTTATAATATTTATTTTCCAGTAGCACTACCTATAATATTGGGGCCCCCGTGTGCATTGACTGAGGACTGTGTTCGACTGTTAAAACGATGGTTGTATGACAGGTTCCCATTTCCTTCTACAGACAAAGTATGGCGTTGAGTTCCGTTACTTAACACGCAATGTTTTAACGAAATTAATGCCTCTGTAATGTCTAATATATACTTTCATTTCTCACCAGCGTCATTCAGAATGTACCAATAATGATAAAACGAAAATATCCTTATAATCAATAATTAACAACTGAAGCAACTCACCTAGCAATAACAATGCCCAAGGAAGCAGCCCCCAACCACGCGCATATCATGAAGCAGCCGTGCAACTTCAACAATAGTTTGGAAGCACCAGCGGCCGTGCCCACTGTGGCCAACGATAGCGGGTCGTTGCTAGCCTCGTATGCTAAGTTGTGGAACCCTACTCTGTCTGCATCTAGAAATTCATACAAACACTGAAATTAGTAAAAAGTTGCTTGTGGTTTGTTTAAAATAAGAAAAAACATAAGGGAGGAGATAAAGCCAAATTATAAGAACAAACCATGCAGAAATTTAAATGTATATTTTATATTGCTAAAAAATATTAAAATATAATGAAAATTAAATATAAAAGGCAAATGTTTTATCATTAGAAAAGGCGTTTTAAATATATTGTTATCTTAATAATGCGTCTATATCAACGTGCTTTTAATACCTCCAGAATTCAGCGTATCGTAATGGTAAGCAGAAGTATCTTAATGGGAACAGATTGTCTTAACACTAGTGTTCCCTCTACATGGCCTGCTACACGGGAAAAAGCGTGAATCTACTCTAACAAAAAACATACCTTTCATATCATCCCCAGCAAGCACCATCAAATTATACTTCTTATTGGCCAAATCGAAGACCTGCCCTTTGACCGTTGACACCGTATTTCTCTTGAACTTACAATATAATTTGCCATCAATGGCGGATGATTCTAACAATTGCACGATATCCTGCGGGGAATCGAACCTGCTGACATAAGGCTCAGCTTTCGGATAAGTCCAAGATGCAAATAGCTTTATTCTTCCGTTATCATTAACGCATTCCATGGCGCTATCGTCACCCATTTTATTATCCATACTTAAACCTGCCGCGACATATTTTGGGTTATCCGTTCCCTGTACTTCGAAGGTATAAGAGTCTCCTGCTACGAAAATAGCGAGAATTGCCTTGCAATTTCCATTTTGTACGCAATTTTGAGGCACTCCAAAACATAGTTTGGTGTCAGCGCATCCCTGGTATATTATGTCCATTGGAACGTTTGTTGGTTTAGGCTAGAAAACGAAGAAAAAAATAAAAATAAGGCTATATTTTTACATTTTATTCAGTTTTATTTTGTTGGAAATAGTTTGTTTTATTTTCATATATTTATTATTTGGGTCTTGATACTGAAAATATATAAGTTAATTTAGATATTTTTTCTTAGCTTCCGTCAATTCATCTTAGGATCATATATTTGTAAAGTCTCTCAAATGTCAGTAAAATGTTAATTGATGCGCTTCCACAACGCCACTTACTTTGTTCTCCATAATAACTGGCGGTGGTTGTATGGGCCTAGCTGTGGTGGTTGATGCAGTACTGGTTATAACTGTGTCAGGCGTTACAACTTCTACTAGAGGGGATTCCACATTCTTCCAAAATGTCGCGTAGCTTTGTGCGACTGTTGCTCTGAAATATATGAAGAAAACTTTTTTTGGGCATGTTGTAAAATTTATGAAATTGCTCTTGGCATGTCATCGTGGGTGGGATTTATGCTGACTGTAAAAGGATGATTGTGGGTTCGATTCCTATATTGCGATTACGCATATCTTACTTAGATATATATCATTGTTTCACTCTATGAAGAGAAAGTGGCTACCCCAAATAAACCTAACCTAACCAAACATCGTATGCGTGCGTTATTTTAGAGTAAGACTTATTGTTTCTAAAACGAGCTGAAAGTAGAAAATTATTATTAAAACGTTTCAAACAAAGTATTTATTTCTTTTGTTAAAAACCGTTGTAAAACACATTGTTAATGACAATAATTGTTACAAACCCGACTTCAAGGTTACATAGAAACGTTAGTCACTCGAACTATAGTAAGATTTATGAGGCGTGCTGACCAGACTAAATAATCTCATTAATCATTTCAAGTTTTTATAAAGTGAGAACGAGAAATAAGAAAAGGACAAGATATTAATAATAAAAAACTCAGTTTCTATCAGTTTGAGTTAAAAAGGAAAAAACAATAAAAATTACCTAAATGCAACTCCTCCCAAAAAATCATCAGGCGCTCTCCAAGTGAAGGTCAAAGGTTGTTTATCTTCCGGATTTGTATGAGTTACCGAGTCGTTTTGACCCCTACAGCTCTTGATTTGTGCCAAATCAGCACTGGGTACTTTTGTGAATTTGCCCACGATCTTTTCCATATCCTGTAAAATTTTGAAATATATAATATAGTGAGGATTATTTCAAGCTGACACAGTAAGTTTTTATAAATTAAAATATTTGTAAGAAAGCGAAACCAAACTCTTAATCTGTTTATAACTTTATTTTGTTATTTTATTTGCTATGCTATGATATGCTATGATTTACATATGCAACACTAGGTTCCCAGGTTCCCTCTGCCTACCTTGTTATATGCGGGATACATATTGAAGCTTATAAAATAAGCTATTATTATTTTTTAAAAGTAATATTTAACAGTTTACATATATCTATTTTAAAATAAGCTTACTTGTATTTCTCTAGCCTGTAATATAAAACCACCAATAGGTGTGGGAGCACCAAAAGGACTACCAATGGTGATGTTCAACACATCACCCTGCCTGACTTGTGATGATGATGGGATGAGACTGTATGGCGGGACTGATGATTGTGCGGGAATCTCACTGTGCCTTGGTGTTTGGTCTAAACATGCCTGGAATAGATATAATATTGTATAGTAGTAATATTGTATGTTTTTCAAGTTTAACATATTAATAAAATATATGAAATAGATTTGTGTCTTTAATATAAATCTTATAAGTTATGTTATAAGACTTATTTTGGTATGAAATCGCAATTTAAGGTATATAAAAAAGTATAGAGCACAACGTAGAGAGATTTGAACTCACTATTCTTGGAAGATTTGGGAATTCAAATCCCCTTTCGGTGAAAATTATCATACGTTTTCTAAATAAGTAGTTTTCTTTCTGAATTGTGGAACAAATTACTTCAATCTTCACGTTGACCCTACTTAATGACATTGGGTGTGGTATTTGTAAATAAATTCCATCACTCTCTTCAATCAGAGTTTTTTACACGTCTTTTGCAATCAAATTAAAATGTTGTGATTGTAATTCCCACTCAAGAAAATGAAGTATCTAACATTTTCATTTCCTCGCTTTGATAACGAAGTAATACGAGGCGTTGAGTTTCGCCACTCAACACGTCTAACTCATGAATGCAGCGTAAAGCTAACATAAAACTACCTCGTCAATATTGGCAAAATATGTGCAAGTATAATATAGCAGGAAAGTAATTTATTCAGTATTTTTTTAAAGATTATTAACATAACGTTTTCTAAATAGATAATTTTCTATACACACCATAGGTGGAGCACCAGAACCATACTGCTGTGAGTATTTGGCAAACATTAGCACCATCATTAGTATGACGCCCATGTTGTGTCTTTTCCTCGGCAACATTATATATATCTGAAACGAAAAGAAAGTAAAATAATTTTAATATTAACATTGGCTGAGATCCTTTGTACTAATTCCAATGAGATTCGACTATCTTTTTCGAGTGATTCGTTAGTTTCTAATAATAGAATTACTCACTAGTTACTGTGAATTAAGCTTATATGTATTATAAGTGTTCCTATCGCTATTTCGTTTCGAATTACAATGTCCTACAAGGAAGTGAGGTCACGGTAAGAGTGAAGGGGAAACCTTGAGGGCTTGCTACCAAGAACCAACTGATGAATGGGTGTGGTCGATATGCGTGTAGAGGTTTTATGGCATTTTGCTATTTTTAGCACTCTTAGCACATTTCACATTTTAGTAATTTGTAATTTATTACCAAATGGTTTGACCTGAATGAGATTTGAAGCCGCACCTTTTTAGCAATATGGATCATTATTGCTATTGCAATAATTAAAAATGAAGGTTAAATTAATTATTTAAAAAAGTGTAATTATAATAAATATTATAATGATGTTAATGTGTGGAATTAAATGTTTATGCTCACGCTAAAAACTAACAATTTATTAAATAAATTATTATATT
>HE669522.1:72358-86963 GCA_000313835.2 Heliconius melpomene melpomene
CCTATCCCCTGTGTGCCTTGGTGTTTGGTCTAAACATGCCTGGAATAGATATACTATAGTAAATTTTCTTTTTAAATTCAAGTAAGTAATTAATACAAAATATAAAACAGATACAAGAACAATTAATATCTTTAATATAAATCTCATAAGGTTATCTCATTAAGGTTTGGGAGTTCAAATATCCTTTCATTAAAAATTGTCATACGTTTTCTAAATAAGTAGTCTTCTTTCCGAATTGTGGAAAAAGTTGAAAGCTGAAAAAGTAATGACCCTACTTAATGACATTGGGTGTGGTGTTTGTAAATAAATTCCATCACTCTCTTTAATCAGAGTTTTTACACGCCTTTTGCAATCAAATTAAAATGTGATTGTAATTGTAATTACCACTCAAGAAAATGATGTCTCTAACATTTTCATTTCCTCGAATTGATAACGAAGTAATACGCGGCGTTAAGTTTCGCCACTCAACACGTCTAACTCACGAATGCAGCGTGAAGCTAACATAAACTACTATCTCGTCAATATTGACAAAATTTGTGCAAGGATAATATAGCACTTCTCAACAATTTATTCTGTATTTTTTTAAAGATTATTAACATTACGTTTTCTAAATAGATAATTTTCTATACACACCATGGGTGGAGCACCAGAACCATACTGCTGTGAGTATTTGGCAAACATTAGCACCATCATTAGTATGACGCCCATGTTGTGTCTTTTCCTCGGCAACATTATGTGTATCTGAAACGAAAAGAAAGTAAATTAATTTTAATATTAACATTGGCTGAGACCCTTTGTACTAATTCCAATGAGACTCGACTATCTTTTTCGAGTGGTTCGTTAGTTTCTATTAATAGATTTATTCACTATCTACTGTGAATTAAGAATTATTGTAAGTGTTCCTATCGCAATTTCGTTTCGAATTACAATGTCCTACAAGGAAGTGAGGTCACGGTAAGAGTGAAGGGGAAACCTTGAGGGCTTGCTACCAAGAACCAACTGATGAATGGGTGTGGTCGATATGCGTGTAGAGGTTTTATGGCATTTTGCTATTTTTAGCACTCTTAGCACATTTCACATTTTAGTAATTTGTAATTTATTACCAAATGGTTTGACCTGAATGAGATTTGAAGCCGCACCTTTTTAGCAATATGGATCATTATTGCTATTGCAATAATTAAAAATGAAGGTTAAATTAATTATTTAAAAAAGTGTAATTATAATAAATATTATAATGATGTTAATGTGTGGAATTAAATGTTTATGCTCACGCTAAAAACTAACAATTTATTAAATAAATTATTATATTTCAAAAGCAAACTGATTTCTTGTCGGCACTTCTCAGTAGAACTGCCTTCCGATCTGGTATATATTTGCTTCCCGTTGGACTGGCATTAGCTAATATTTAACAACTTTTATAAATTGAAGTTAGTAAAACAAAACCTCGTATATTCTATTTACTCGATAAATCGCTTTAAATTACTTAAAGATTGTATATATACGAGGATTATTGAACATAAAGCACTAATGGGGATAATTAGCACTTTAGTCATGTAAATTCCGATTTCCATTTATGTAATATTTAATTAAAATTACGTTACTATTTATTTTATTTGTGTAATGATTGTTTTAAATTAGCTTTACCTTCTTTTAAAATTAATTATTTAAGTAAATAATTAAAGAAACATATACACGTATGTACTGCAATGTTGTTCATTAAAACACAATTTTAAGGTGTTTATTATGAAGTTTTTTCTAATATTTTCGTTTATCTGATGGCCGTACGAAAAGATTTATTTTATACGATCTTAACGAATTTAAAAAAAAAAGAAATTATTTGAACTGAAGCTAGAGTTTACTAGGAACCTCCGAAGAGTTCCACTACTGAGGCTACCATCATAACATCAAAACATCTCATTATTATTATAATAAGATCAAATTCAGTTTCTTAGATTTTTTTACATAATAATATGTAGTTATAGGTCGACGATAGAGTGTTAAAATTTACAACGTTTTTCAAGACTAATTCAATATAGCCTATACACTGAATGTATATTTCTATGGATTTAAACTGTTTTGTGTAGTTAGTCATAAAAACAATCCTTTGTGTTCCAAATGATAAATGGTTCGGTGAAGGTTGTACAAAAAATTGCACCTTACAAGGCCTAATCGCTTAAAAATTTTATTACCTTACACTGATTTTATTTTTATTTAAATAGTTTATTGTCTTGTATTAGAAAGTATTAAATTGTGATTATTTTGTTAGTTATTACTTAGTTATTTTTATTAATGAAAATCTTATAGAGCTTTAAAAAAATATTGCTCTTCTAATTAGAACTTTTTAAAAATATATATAAAGTATTTAGTGTAAAAATAGTCAATATTGTCCTCAAGTTAGCTGAAAGAAATATGTGTGGTCGGATGTAGATATGGATCTAGTAAAATTTTAAAATTAAAATAATAAAACTATATAAAATAATAATTAACTGTTTTAAGTTTCACGTTTTACCCCTAGCAGGGTAGCCATAGAGTACGGAGCGCCAAACACTAGTCTCTACATACCTCTTTCGCCTCGTCAACTGTCATTAATCTGGGAATGTGTGGGACATTCCTCCCCTATTTTTTTCTTACGTGACTTTCCCCTAGTATTATCGATACTGCGTTTTCAACAGAAGTCTCCCTACCTGTCAAACCACTCACTTTTCCTTCTTCCTAATCTTTTTTGCCATTCTTTCATCACTTATTCTAAATACGACTAAAATTAGTAAAAAAACAAATTAAAAGTGCTTATTAAAATTAAATACCAAAAGCATTATAGCGTTGCAAGTTAATTGCACGTTAAATAACCATTTACGGTTCGTTGTGTTCAAATTGGGTATGTTATGGATACAGTGCTAGTGTCCGAATACACGCGATGGAGTTCCCGTTATTCATTTATAAGGAGTTTTCCATTTTTAATTTATTTAATATTGTAATCTTTTAGTCATATTTATATATTATTTTTGGTATATTATTGCTAAATCTGACATTGTTATATCTACATCTATATGGTGCACTTCCTGTAGAAACATCATATTAGCGTAGAATCATTTAAATAATACTATAGTGTCTATTTGAAATGACATGCTTCGTATATTTAATAGATAAAAATAAAATAACACATTAAGTACAGTATTTTTATAGCATACCTAGTATTAACTAACTTGCCGACATTGCAGAAGTGGGCAAGCAAGGTAGTCGACACGTAAGCCTTATTTCATTGATAGTAGCAAAAAATCAGGGCCAATTTGTTCGGTAACTGATTAATTATAAAATTTTGAATTACGAAAATTTTAATAAACATTTTACTTCAATTGGATTTGAAATGAAAAAAGATTATTATCATGTAATTTTTTTTAAAGATTTACGCTATATAGCGAATGAAGCAGAACGGGCAGAGAGAACCTAGTTAATCTTAATTTTAGGAACGAAAAAAGATAATTAGAATTTAAAAATAATGAAAACTAATGATTTCTTATTTCATTTTATAACCACATCTGTATGTTTATATATATTACGCAACCTTTTCTTTTTTCAAAGTAATTTCACATAGACTTGTTACACAATTATTTATTCAATGTTTCATTGAAACATTTGACACAAAGAAAAATGCGTAATTTAGTTATAATCAATGTCAATATGAAATGATAATAGATTAGCAATTAAAACTGTGGGCGTTTCTTTCTAGTTAGATATTGAAGTACCGATATTTGTTGGAAACTATAGCTCAATTTATATATTATACAATTTATATACAATTTATATATTGAGAAAAAATGGGAAATTCAGAAATGTTCGTTTCGTGGGTATCGAACCCAAAACCATCACGTTTACATCCGGATGCTACCCTACTTCACCACGATCGCCTTATTTAGTTAGTTTAGTTTGTCTTATTATAGATCTAAATAGCTTAAAGATATTGTGCGAGAAATGCAGAGAGATATAAAAGGACAGATATTATTTTTAGCCGATAATATCGTATATATAAAATATTAAACATTTCGTGCTAGAAATTGAATCTAGGGCGAGGGAAATTGAAGAAATGTTTCTTAAAGTTAATAATTAAATAGCTTTATTAGGTCAGCTCGGAACGAGGTTAACTGCCAAGGAGTTTGGTCCCTTAGTCTTTATCAATGTAACATAAATTTGCGTCACGCTATATAATTTTGCCTCTACAACCCAAAACCGAAATGTCGCGATAAGAATAAATACATATTAGACAAATTATAATATTCTATGCGGTGTTCTGTTTCGCCATTCAACATGCAATGTCTCGAATTCGGGCGAATATTGAAGAACACATTGTCTTCATACTAGATACTGTCTTACCCCGCTACTTGCGAGATAGAGCGTGAAGCTTGAAAAACATTTATTATCTGGCTCTTCTCCAGTGCCTTACCTATCTAAATGTCTAGTCTCGTCTGTGCGTTGACTGTCAGTCACTAAGTAATGGAAGAATTATATATATATATATAAATTCGATTATTATATAGCCTGATAGACTTAACAAGGGTGTTAGATTTCAATACTCAAGAGGCACTGTCTACTAATTTAAAAAAAAATTAGAATAAAAAGCCCTAAAGCCTAATAGCCATGTATGTAGGTTTCTTCTTATTCTCTATCGTGACAAGTATCGTTGTCCATAATTACACGTAATCATTAACTGCAATGAGCCGTTATTTATTACTCAACGATTCTGTTTTATTGAATAGATGAATTACTGATGATTCATGAGGCCTTATTAAATTCTAATTACCTTCTTTTAATTTTTGTATAAATTTGTAAATAAGCTTCAGAATATGAACTTTTTGTATAAAAACCTGACTTATAAGAAATATTGAGACTGTAAACGCAATGGTCATGATGGTCATGGGTTTGATTTCCTCTCTGGAAATTGAATTGTTCTCATTTTCTCACTCCAGTAACAAGACAAACCGCGACGTTGAGTTACGCTACGCAAATCGCAATACACAATGATGAGAAAATTAGGCGGTCCGTCTACAGTTTAAGTTGTGTTAACACTGTCCTTCCTGCCTACAAAATACAATGTGAAACCATAAAAGACAAATAATATACTTTTAACAAGCATAGGCAAAGAAGTTAGTGTTCAATCACTCTATGTTCTTCCACACAGCTATCTCGTATCGTCGTCAAAATATGAATATTCAAAAATACATAGTCGTTGAGCGTGTAATTGTTAGGTACTTGGTTGAGATATTGCGTGGGAACGGCCTTTGTGTTCTACGCACTCACCTACTTTTTTTTTTTTTTTTTTTCGCTGGGAAATGTATTTACACAGACCGCCCATACGGAAGGCGTGCCTTACGGATGAGCGGTACTGTGGGACTCACCGGTGAAACCGGTCCTACCCACTAAAACCCAGCGGGAACCCTCTCCACCAAAATGAGACGCCGCAGGATCGCTCGCGCATACTACTACGACGCCTCAGTGGAAGGCCCGCCTTTCGCAGGCCATCGTCGCTTTCAGGGTTTTCCGCAATAACCTGTAGGAAGATCAGACTGACCCTCCCGCAGTAGCTCCTCTAGGGTAGGGGGAGTAGAAGATGCGCATACCGCCTTCTTCTACCCCCTGGCCTACGGCGGCGGAGTGTGTCTGCGTTCGAGCTGGACTCGCGCACCCGCTCCGCGGCCTCCTTCAATGCGATTACTGATTCGCAGAAGGAGACCATTGCAGACCAGTTCCTCTCACAGTCCAGCATAGCCCCTACCACACTGGCCAGTGAGAGGTCTCTTCCCACTACCGCCATCAAGGCATGGCGTTGTGGGGCCCAAGCGGGGCATTCAGCCAGAGTGTGATGCGCCGAATCCACGGAGGCATGACACTCATGGCACACCGGCGACATCTCCCGACGTGCAACCTGATGCAGGTACTTACCGAAACAACCGTGCCCCGTCAGAACCTGCACCAGTCTGAACGTCAGGACACCAAAACTCCTTTTAACCCAGCGATCCAAGTGTGGGCGAACTGCCTCCACTGTCGCTAGGCCTGCCGCCGGAGACCCCAGGTCCCCCCTCCATCGCCGGATCAGGGCTTCATCCGCTCTCCTCCTGATCCGTTCGACATCCTCACACGACGGTTGTACGCCTCGCGACCGCTCGCTTGTGCGAAAGGCATGAACTCTGGCAAGCACTTCCGCCTGTAATTCCCAAGGCGGATCGCTTGCCAAGAGAGTTGCCGCCGTCCAGGACACCGTACGGTACCCCCGAATTGCTCTCACCGCTATGAGACGCTGCGCTTTCCGCAATTGGGTCTTATTGCGAACGGTGAGAGAGTCTGCCCACACAGGGGCACCGTACAGAGCCATAGATCTCAACACGCCGACATAAAGCTGTCGGCATGGAGAATCTGGCCCTCCGACATTCGGCAGGAGCCTGCCGAGGGCCCCAGCAGCGTTTACTAGCTTCGGCGCAAGCTGAGCGAAGCACCTACTTACTCGTATAGTACTACTTACTACAATAATATTTATCAAAAACACTTTTTACTTAATATTTATGGTTCTCACGACATCTCGAATGCGGGCCGAAAGTGGAAAACTGTTTTTTTATTATGTTTTTGTCGTTTTAGCGGTATCTTGCGTATAGCAGGATAGGAGAGAACCGAAGCGTAAGTCCATTCCCCAAATTCCATTTGCCGCCCAATACTTGAGGCACTGCGTGTCGAGTGGTGAAACTCACCGCCGTTCTTTGCTTCGTTATCAGAGCGAAGAAATTAAAATATTAATTATTTCTCTCCCTCGAATGGGAATCGAACGTTATGTTCGCACGCTTATGCCACTGCGCCATTACGGCTTCAAGGAAAACTTGAGTAGGTATTGAAATTGTACAATTTGTGTAAATGATGAATTTTTGAATGATATACTGATTGATAAAGAAAACAGGATATTTTATGTAAAAAGTATATTTACATACTATTGACTCATTAAATACTGCAGTATGTTTATTTTAACGATTAGTTATCAATAAAAGTGGGACGTATTATAAGTAATTTTACATTAAAAATAGTAGGTCACTGTACTTAGTTGCATATCGATCATGTCGCTTTTATGCAAAGCTCACAGTGACTGTCGAAAGAATAATAAAAGTATTTTACTAATATTTTATCATTTTTTTATCTTCTTAGAAGGTTAGGCAGAGGGTGCCTAGTGTTAAGACACTCCACAATTAGATATTTTTAAATTGCGTCACCACGGCGTTAATAAAATGGCTATTATTTTGCAATATATTTAAAAACACATTTTAAAACTGTATAAATTAATAGTAAAAGCTTTTGTAAGTCACGATTTGTCCACTATTTTTTAAGGTGGTTAAAGCGATTTATACATTTATTAAAAATTCGTATGATACGTGCGTTAACCTTCGTAATCATATTTGATTTTTGATAAATTATAATATTTCCGATATAGATAACCATGAGTAAGATGGGTGTGCGAATGAACTTTTTCATGATCTATTCCTTTCATAAGATAATGTTTCTTATTCAAAAATATAAAAAATAAAAATATAATTCTTTGTTCATCCAATTTCCTGTTCCCCACATTCCACCTCCACCTAGTTGTGATCATGGGCGTATCTAGATATATTTTCCAGGAGACCCCTTGGTTTTAGCTTTGAATGATTTTTTTGTGTAGTCTCCTTTTATTTCTCAGGCTTGATTTTCTGTTAGTAAAAATTCTGGGGTGAACACGAAAACCCTTCCCTCATTTCTTTGGCCATGGTTGTCATAGAAATGGATAAACACGCCTGACACACGTCAGGTAAGACAAGGCGAGGCGCTATTCCCCCTGGAAGGGTATCGAGGGCGTAACCATCACGCGTATGCTTTACAATTTACGTGTAGTATTTCATATTTTTATATAAAAAATACTTTATCTACTTGCATAATTGTATTGTTACGGCGTGAGACTTTTATATTTCCTTGTTAATTATGTTGAATAAAATTTATGCTTCGCTCTTGGTTTTATCTTTAGGACTAAAGATTTCAACGACCGTAGCTGTTTATTGTAAATTGTTATTACTTGATAAAAACATTATAATTTTTTTTCAGCTTCATTTTATATTTCCCATATAGCCAGGATAGGTAGGTGAACCTAGTGGTAACCTGTCGAGGCATTGCGTGATAAGTGGCGGAACTCAACGCCACGCTTTGCCTTTCTACCAGGACGAGGAAATGAAAATATTTAATAATTCCTTAAAAATATTTTACTCCGAGTAGGAATCAAACCTACAACTGCCGCGCTTACAGCTACAGCCATTGCGATACGACGGCCTCTGATAATATGAAAATGTGTACGTATAACATTATAGAAGAAATACATAATCTTTATGGATCTTCTAAAGACGAGGAGTAGGCAAAGGGAACATAGGGATAAAAAACTCAATTAGTTTTAGTGACTTAAGTCGTGTTTAGTGCACCAACCACTGTCTAAGAAAAAAAAATAGTGTTTCCTCGAAACTTAAATAAATGTAAACACTTCCACGCGTAAGTCATAACTCTTGAGTAATCTATATATATAAAATCGAAAGGTCACTCACTCATCACGAAATCTCAGAAACTACAAGTGCTAGGAATCTCAAATTTTGCATAGGAGTTATTTATAGGACGTAGGTGCTCGCTAAGACGGGAATTTGCAATATTCTAAGGGGTTGTTTTTGGGGTCGAAAGTTTGTATGAAACTTCGTTACTACAAATGCTAGGAGTCTCAAATTTTGCATAGACGTCACTAGGATGTAGCCATGGAGACAGAAATTAACAATAACATAGTTCACGCGGGTGTAACCGCGAGCGGGCTGCTAGTGTTAGATATTTCTATGCGTGCCACGATGACGGTATATTTCAATATACAAAGTATATTTTTTTATCATAGATTGTTGATTGTTTTTTTTTCTACTTTTAATATTCCAAAAGATAATGAGTGTATTTTTATTTATGTTGTTATTAAAATACTCTTTCTTAACTGAAGCCAAACTTCGATTTTAATAGAGTAGTTTAAGTATAATAATTTCCTAAATATATTTTATGTATAAAAATTACTTTGAAAAATTAATTAATATATCAGACGGAAGCAATAAAAATAACAAAATTTAGGTTCAATAAGGCAAGGCAAGTGTGTTAACAAATACAAATTATTCTAAGGAAGTTGAGCAAAATAAAAAAAAAATAATAATTAAAATTTAAAAATTATAAAGTAAATAAGTATATAAAATAAACCTGTTGAGAAACATTTGTTTTGGCCTTGGATTTTATAGATACGGTCAAGTCGTAGTGTGTTGTGACGTCACTTCGCAGCTTTAGAGGTCGCTCGGACTGGTTTGGCACACCGTATTATTTACGCGTGGGGTTTCTGATCGTGAGAAATTTTGTTATTTATAATTTCGATGTACGAATAATTCACTCCATTTTCCTTAAGCATTGTTTATATATTTTCACGCGGTCGTTGTTCCAATATATTTTAAGATTAGTTTCTTGTTTATTGAATATTGGAATTTTTGGACGACGACCTTAATATATTTTTTTATGTCGCCTTTATCCTAGGTCATTTGTTTTAGTCATTTCCACTTCCTACATTTTTTAATATTACTTCCGCTTGGCCTTTTTATTTTAAATCTTTTAAATATAATAGTTTTACGGTATGACCAGCAGTAGTCGGGATTTCACGCGAGTGTTCTTTTTAAACTATGTTAAGATATACCGTTCACCACTTTCCGAACAAATTTAGAGATATTGTGTGTTGAGTAGTGGAATTCAACGCCGCGCTATAACTTGCTACCAGAGTGGGTAATAAAAACCCGAGTTTGAATTCACTGCGTCCCATTACGCCACGGCGGCCTCAGTCTATTATAAAACGGCCTGTATTTAGACAAATACTAAACATTTCAATATCATAAATATTTATATTGCCATCGAAAACAGATTTGGTGTTTATCGTACAAACATATTTTGTTAGTACAATTGAAAACACCATCTGGTTTATCACCAAACTACATCCACCACGAGATCAAATGACCGACCAGTAAATCATTGTCATTTTTTTCAGCTTCACGTTATACCACGCACTCACCAGGGTAGGCAGAGGGAACCTAGTGTTAAGATACTCCGTTCCCCATTTTCCGCCGAAATCTCTAGGCGTTCCGTGTTGAGTGGCAGAATCCAACGCTATGCCTCGACAGCAGAGCGAAGAAATGAAAATATTTAATATATAATATCCTCAAGTAGGGATCGAACCCACAACCATTCGCATTTACAATCACACACCTGTAACCCTGCGCCACGACTGGCCTCTAACTAAAATGTCTAAAGTAACATGTCAAAAACAAATTGAAACGATTTACACGAAATCTTTTAGAAGTAAACATGCTATCATTAAACACTTACTCAACACAAGCTATATTCAACCTTATATCTTAAACAATAAGTTCCCTTTCAAGTCACTTATACTTTGGCTATATAAAAAAAAGATATTATAAACCACAACAATGTAATATCAGCTTTGATTCCTTCAAATAAAGTTGCTTTTCACAAAATCTAATATTTCCGCGAACCATTGTAAAGTGATAGCGTTAATTCGACACGAGCTTACGCTTTCTCCAACCACACATAAACATTGAGTGATTTTGTTACCCACGTTTTCATTCCTTACCTGTGTTTTTAATTAATTAAAAAAAAATTATATGCGTAACAGATAATAAATAAATTATTATTCAAAATGTGAGGTGATTGTTTTCCAGTGATATAAAAAAAATGAAGATCTGGAGCATCTGATGAATATGAGTAAAGCAAGTTTTTATGTAACATTAATAAAGTTATTACAACATGCGGAGAAGTTATTACTATTAATCATAAGATTAATAAATTAATATCTCATTTTTTTTCAAATACCTGCTATGTTTGAAGCTGTATTTTTTCATGAGATAATATAAGCATGTTTTTTTATAGATAATGCTTATATTATCTCAAAGTATTATTTTATGCCATCTCGGAGATGCGGAGATAGCGGCCCTGACTCCTCTATTGAATACAATATCTAAATTAAATCTCTGATCTTGAAAATACCCAATGACAGTATAAACTTTTTATATCTCACTTACTTCCTCTTCTGAATTACTCATGTAATCAAATAAGGTTTTTTTATAATAAAATTCATATTTTCTATTTCATAATCGTCTTTTATTTAAATATTTTTTAAGTTTTCAAGATGATAACCAAAGGAGAAAAATCTGGTCTAAATGCATTTGTTTATACTCTGTAGTGTGTACAGAATAATAATAACGAATAAATTTTTGGAAAAAATATTTATTTTAATTATATAAACGGCCTTCCTATCATTTCAAAGTAATGTATATATATATACATTATACATATTTCAGATTTAATATTTAATTATTTTTACGAAATAACCTACAAATTGTTAGCAAATCTCTTCAAGTACGCGCGGATTTTGCTACGAGTAGGTACGCACTAAACTGGTTTCCCTCTAACCGCATACTTTGATGCACGATTCTAGGTTAAATGGCTTGACTTGTCATGTTGTCACTATAGATTTGTATGATACCTCCATAATTCGGCGGAATGTGGGAAACGGAGTGTTTTAACACTAACGTATTAACGAAAATCTATAATCCCACAATACACTTTCTGTAAAAAATATTTTTTAAAGTGTAAAAAAAAATGATCAGATATTTTTTTCGTTATCGTATAATCATCGATTTATATTATTATTTCGTTCTTTTTAAAACAAAGGCCATCGCCTTATGGCGAGCGCCATGACTGCCCATAACGGCCGAAACCGGGTACTGCCCACCCACTGTGTATCGCCTTGAACTGACTGAGTTGAGTTCCGCCAATTAACACGCAATTCAATGAATATTTAAGTGAAAGTGCCATTTTAACTTTAAAGATCCCCGAGGAAAAGAGAGTACCTAATCAGAGAAAACCTACTGTCAAGGTTTCCCATTCATTTATAAAGTAATTAAGGAATTAATTGTGTATTGAATTGTGGAACTAAACGGGCGAAGCCGCAGATTACAGATAGACAATATAACAAGTTTTGCAATATGTATGCCAAACTTGTTATATCGATTAAACAACTACATAGAGACGACATAAAGTAGGGGTATCCCCTCCAGCACATGCAATGTCCTTACAAGGATAGTCTTGGGCGTTAGATACGAAATCGATAATCGTGTCTTGAATAGAAAATATATTTCGCCTAAGTTTTTGCTTATGTATGTATTAATAATATGTACATCGTAATAGTAAAAAGATACGATCTATGAACGATGTATTATTAATACATCGTAATAGTAACATATTATGTTATTTAATTGAAATATTTAATTTTGTCATCTTTAAAGTTTATTGAAGTAATAAAAGCTTTATTTTGTGGGTCTCTTGTCCACAATATACCTACCCAAATTATTAAAAATCTAGATACTAACAATGTCCTATTTGCATTTTTCTAGTTGATTTGGCCTTTGGCATTTAGGTCAAAGCACTTAAAGTTACACATCATTCGAAATCAAATAGGAGTATTAAGTTAAAATAGGAGTAGTAGGAGTCAAATAAGAGTATTAATTGGTGAATAAAAACGGCCTCTGAAGATCGATCACAGACTTGAGAACGGTTTGTAAACATGGGTCTAAAAGCATTAAAAGACTGAATTTGAAAAAATGAATTCGAATGAACCTATTTTAGGCATTATCCTAAAGGCCCTGATAAAATATTTCCTTCATTAAAATTATATTATGAAATATATTTCGATGATGTCATTATATTTTTTTCGTTTTCTATTTTATACTCAATCATTTTTCTGCTTACCCCGTCAAATTCGCATATTGTATGATCATAGAAAAATAAAGAAAAATCTATGTCATTAATGTCTTTAAAAGTATTATTGTCGTGAAAGTAGTCTGTCTGCCTGTTACACTTTAGAGCAGGAAATCCTATTGCAAATATAACATGATTCATACAGGGAAATTAAGTAATTTACTCAGAAAACTGATAAATAACTAGAGAAGTTATGGTGCAGTTTTCAAGTCGCGTAAAACCACCAAAGCTAGCCAAAACCACCAACACAGCTAGTGTTGTGTACTACAATACAATGACGCATATAAGATTTGTGAAGGAAATGAAAAAAAAACCATATGTTTTGTTTAACATTAATCATCATTTAAATTAGTCATATTCATTAAGTTACGTCTGGCTGAATGACAATTAATATATCGAGTGTGCAATTTTTTTATGACACAATTATTAACCCTAGATGTGTATAAATATATAGATTGGTTGGTCAGCTATATTGTAATATAATATAATATAATATAATATAATATAATATAATATAATATAATATAATATAATATAATATAATATAATATAATATGCCCCTCAAAATAGTGTTGCGAAGTTAATGTGGGAATTACCGGTACAAACAGATGTTACAATAGTACACAATAGACCTGACCTGATATACATAGATAAAACAAACAACCATACTTACCTTATTGACATCTCAGTACCGTCTGACTATAATATTGGAGCTAAGGAATTAGAAAAAATTAGCAAATATCATCCGCTTAAAGTTGAACTCTCCAGATTATGGAACACCACAGTCACAACTATTCCGATAATTGTAGGAGCTACGGGAGTGGTATCAAAAAGCCTTCAGCGATACTGTGATAAATTAGATACATACATAAATATTCACATCCTTCAGAAACAGGCAGCATTACACTCCTCCACCATAATTAATAAAGTTCTTGGAGATACCGTTTTCGTAACGCAACCACAGCAATCATCAATAGCGGACACGTAATCATTATCCATTCACACACATATTCCCATACTTCTGAAATTAAACCCACAACCGACACTAATTTAACAGTATTTTATTTAAACATATATATCAATTTGATTTATTTATTTACTAACTTAACAAGGGGAGGGGGGGGGTGGGGGTGTTTATATTAACAAGTATATAGTGAATGCCTTTTTTCCTGAGGGTCTCGGGACGGGGCATTTATTAAAACCGACTAAATCGTGAAAAAGTTGAGAAACTAATTTACAAAAGATAATATGCCCCTCATAGTCTAACTCCACGTCCGGCTGTAAGATCTATGCCACGTGAGGGGTGGAACATCGAAGTCTGTATATCAGACGGTGACTTAATCGATGGCCAACGGAGCACTAGCAACCTTCTTAATCATGAAGAGACAATTAAAGAATTTACGTATAGGGTCGCTACCCGGGGGTGATCGCCGGGGCATGTCTGGAGCTGGCGCTGGGCATGACAGCATGCGGACCGCCAGTGGCTCTCCGTTGAACAGGCGGGCGGGAGTCGGGGAAACCGAAAATGTCACAGCCGATTCTGAGGGGAATGGGGTAGGAACGAATGAGACTTTGCCGAGAAGGGAATCTCCTGTCGAAAACTCGGCCGGTCCATCCGTGGGGACCACGATAAGTTCAACAACTGCAGGAAAACAAAAGTGGTCACAAGCTGAATTAGAAGAATTGATGTACTGTTATTATAAGGCTAGGAGTGAGGGTGGAG
>HE669523.1:0-23598 GCA_000313835.2 Heliconius melpomene melpomene
TATGATGCGGAGATAATACATAGTCAAGATAAAACAACGATAACGACGATAACACGGATAAGAGATCAGATGCAAAAGAGCGGTAGTCCTTCCTATATAATAATTTTACATTATTTTATTACATTCAAATAAATACTTGGCTCTAATGGAAGTAAATACACTTTAATATCAACAAGTTTTAAAACAGCTATCAACAAAATATCGTATATTCCAAACTTCACACATTAACTTAACAGCCACATCGTAAAAGTGACGAAGAAATTTCACCAAATATAATATATACGAGATGTTAGATTACTTGGCACTTTTCAATTTAGATTTTGCGATGTATCGGAGAAAGCGAAATTTTCGTAAGTTTAAGTATATACGTGTAGGCTGCGCACGCGCACGCCGAGCGAGGCCGCCAAAACAACTGGCGATGTGCGCCGACGAGTCTACATCGGGAGGGTCATCGCATACGCAATACGAATACCACATATGGTTATAAATTAACAACTATTATTTGGTTATTACGTGAATCGACTGCAAACAACGCTTTGGTGTAAATGGAAATCGTATTAAAAGCATCCTTTATTAGAAGTGTTTTAATTATAACTTGTCGGATATTTAGAAGAGAAACTGGTATTATTGAATTACACGTACCTACAATTTATTACTAGAATACTCGTATATAATAATGAAAATATTCGAAAAAAAAATTATAATATTTTGTATTACCTATATAATACAAAATCTTATGTTATTTTTGTTGAAAAAAATTAAATAAGTTAGTTGAAAGTCAAAAGTAAATATATAAGAATTCCTATTTTTCCCTATGAACATGTTTACAATCACACCACCGGTGGCCAAAATTTATAATTAGTTATTCGCTTTCGGCCAAATGTGAAGCATCTGTATCGGATTCGTTGGCACACTTTACGTACTAATGAGATTCCACAAACGCTATACATCATTTTATATTAAAATACACTAGATAACTAGCATAATAAGATATGATATTATCTAGAATTAAATGTCAACAAATAAGGAGTATAAAAAAAGATGAACACCTACGAGGTGTTTTATTTGCTCTTAAATAATATAACTATTTTAAAATACTAGTTTCACTTTGTTTAATACTGTTTATATATTTTACTATGAAAGCAGAGAAAAGTTCTAGATCAGTTCTATAACACAATTATCTATCCTTTCTGTGCTGGCTGGCTATTTCCCTAAGTAAGATTTCAATTCATAATCTCGTCGTAAGTCTTGTAAACATTTATATGTATATTTCGCCAGAAATAAATTTAATCTACAATACATATGTAATTCTTAAATAAATATATTATATAAACGTACTGCCAATAGCTTAATAAAAATTATATATTTAAACTTTCATACAAAAAAACAGTATCATTAATACATATTGTTGCAGTAAACTCTTGCTAAAAGTCTTTGCCCTCTCGCACAATAAATACATCACAGAAGTATTATTACATGTAATATATTATTTTTATTTTGCACTATAAAATATAATAATGTGGAAAAAGAAATAATATATACAATTACGATAATAAGCTAAAGTATTTTTTTATCATACATTAGTTGATAGCTCTACAATATACTATGTAAATTATAGATACATGTTTTGAAAGCTTTTTTATGAGAATTCACAAAATATTGTTAAAGTAAAAGAAATAAACAAACAAATAAGCAAATATAATAATATTTACAGTATAAAGAACATGTCCTTTATCTTTTAAACTTAAGCCGCTTGGGCCTTTAAACGTAATCTTTCTGTGGAAATAAATCAAATAAAGTAATGCGGTTTTGCATACATTAAAAAACGAATGCAAAATGCAAGGCTTGGCAAGGCTCTACAGAAACCAGTTCGCATTCGTGACGTTAGCTATCTCTGCGTTTAACATCTTATGTAGGGCTGACACTTTGATATATTTATTAATTTTGTGCATCTGGTTATTTAAGAGCCATTAATAATTTTCAAGGATAAATCTAATTAATTAGAGGAAAAATGTTACGATAACAAGAATATTATGTCATGACTGCCTGCGGCTTCGTCCGCTTAGTCAAATAGCTATCATCGTGCATCATGATCTCGGAAGCTCTTAATTCTCACATTTATTCCACGTTTTTCATTTTATTGGTCGTAGCGTAATGTAATATACCCTACAATTATGATATCATGCATATCGGAGAGCCATTTTATCGAGGGAGGCTACATTAATGTCGTGTAATATAGCCTCGAGGTAGACTCCTCTTTAAACGGACTATCCAATACAAAGCATTTCAATTAGAATAGTTGCTGAGAATAGCGCGCGCGGACAAATTAACTTTTTAGGTTTATGATATTTCTAAATATAAAATATTGTCGGTTTCCTATATAAAAAGTCTTTGTACATTTACTAGCTCTCGCCTACATAAATGAGATAACGCGATATAAAAAACATTACGGCGGCTTTTTATTACATAAAAGATAGGCGACTATTCATATATTTTTTATATGCACACGTAAACATTTTTAAACACAATAAAACTAAGCAATATTTTTTATTATTTCTGTTAGAAATCTCAAAAATTAATAATGACACCCCTATTCAGAGAGGTGAACAATTCCATACAGTACCTTAAGTCCCTTTTAAGATTAAAATGTTCTTTGAAACTTTATTACTCTTTCTCAAAATCGTGGAGTTTTACAACATTTTATATAAAAGAAGCTAATACTGTAGTAGAATAAAGGTAGATATTATTTATGTGAAATAACTTTATATTCACGCATTTTCAGAACTTCACAGATAAATTGGAAAAAATCGGGTTTATTTTAGATATTTTTTAAGATACCTGTAAAACAGTGTCACTGACATTGTTTTGTCACTGACAAATAAATTATATTTTGAGGCCGTTGTAGCGCAGTGCGCCAACATCGAACTGTAAATGCGTCGGTTATGGGTTCGATCACCACTCGGGATAATGATTACATTTAATTTGTTATCTTTTTCCGCGAAACGTCGCAATATCTGCCTGTTTTCTGAATACTTGTGTATTAACTTTACTAAAACAAATTATAGTTTAAATAACAAAAACTGTTTCCATATCCGTTACAAAATTTATATAAATAATATTAAATACAATTCTAATTATATATTATTCTTATAAGTTAACAAAGCGTAACGTTGTTAATTAAAATTCTAAATCGTAAAACTTTACGGTGTTTCCAATTTAGATCTTTAACAACGAGATTTTATATTTCTCTGAGGTAAAATAAGAAAAAGTGGACGAAATAAAATACAATGGACTATAATACTTTAATATAAAAAGTCATAATTACTCAATTCCTTACTATCTACTATGAACAACGGAAACCCTTTATCCTGCTCGAGTTGTATTATTATAAAATTGTTTAATATTTTGCTATCGATTCATTAAGTAGGTTAGCAAATTTTAGCTCAAAATGATAGTTGAATTTTTAAATAATATTTTATTCAAAGTAAATATGAATTCTTTTATTCAATTGATTTCTTAAATGTATAAAATTATTAAAATTTTAATAAATAATTTTAAATTATTTTAGCTTAAACATTTTAAATCGGTATGGAAAACTTAATTTTTATAATAAACTCTTAATCCAAAGCTCTAGCTTGTTTGAAAACAATACAAACGACCTTAAATCATAATGAGTTTAAGCGCTAGTGACCTCTTTCCTGACATGGTTGAGTAAAGAGATCTACGGAGTTAGGTTAAGCTTATACGGCATAGTACGACATTATTTACATTTCGAAGACAAAGGCGCACTCTACCTTATTTCTACAGATTTATGCCTTACTTAAATACATCATGTTGCATTGCCATTGGTTTAGTTTTTGTAGGAAAATAATATACGTATTTTTATTATTAGCTAATTCTCTCTTTCGCTTACTATACTCCGGACAGTAAGCTATCCTACTTGTTCGTCTATACGAACCTGGGAAACTAGCGTCAAAAATTTTAAAAATTCAATAATTCAAACATAGTATCTCAAAAAGCTTATTATAGTTATTTGCCATTATTAAAATCAGACCGCGTATATAAATCAGATAATATACATAAGAAATTTAAATCAAAATTGGTATTCTTTATGAAAACTACAATTTGTTAAATTAAGAAAAATCTTAAAAATAAACATAAAAAAAGAATTTTAAAAAGCACTAAATACTTTTTGTGCTTAACTCTCGTACTAAAGCTCTATCGCCAAGTTCTTATTATCGCTATTAGATGGCGCTGTGCGTAAACAAACAAACTCAGTAATATAATGTGCATCCTATAGATGGCACCGTAAGTCTATCCAGCGGAAAAATATTTATCGTTACATTTAGTATTTAAAGAATCTTTCTTTTTATGATAATTTCGTCAATAATAAAAATTCATATAACGACGATTGTATCCTATTAAGATTTTGAGCTTTCAAAAATCACATACCACACAATGACAAATTATAAGGGCGTCCCACAAAGAAACCATATGTAAACGCAACGAATTTGGATTCGATTCCCACCCGAGGGAGTGATTTATTTTCATTGTCTCGCTCTGGTAACAAGACAAAGAGTTGTGTTGAGTTCCGCCACTCAACACGCAATGTGTGTGGGTACCTTCTATCTACCCTTCTATATGTGAAAAGTGAGCTTTCTGTGACCGTAATATGTAATCAAAGTAAGGAAGACCTCATTAATATCGCAATAACGTAAAAGGTTAGAAATTGACATTTCGATTTTATATAGGCCAGTGTTTTATTTATTGAGCACGAGACAGCCTTTAGTTCTTTGATATATCAATATAAGGTTAATTAAATTTGTTTTGTTTTTAATATAAATCGAGATAAAAAAAATTGAATGAAAGAATTGAAATTAATCAAGCTTTCGATCAAATATTTGTTTTTATTTACTAATACTCGATTTAGACAATTGCGAATTAGTTGTTTATTTATTTAATTATGAATACAGATTCATCAAAAATAATTATATCTTCAAATAATAGTTGTGGTTTAAAATCTCCTTAAAAGCAATATTCATATATCAAGTATGGCAAGGCAAGTTAATCTTAATACCGAATCTTATTAAAAAAGCCTGTCGCTCACTAAAATGCGATAATATAATTATCACACTGATATAAAAGCACTTAGAAGAACATCAGCTATTTAATACGATTTTAAAACTGTTTCTAACATTAGACTATAATAAAAAAACCTAGTCAAAGTTCCTCGACCTTCTAACTAAAAAGTTAATATCGTGTGACTGATAAGTATCGGTCCAAAGGGTTATTAAGGTTAATGTTTTTCCGAACAGAAAATACCCTGGAACTTGTCAACTTACTAGGAATCAACCAATTTTGATCCTTATTCGATGATTGGTAAAGCTCAGAATGTATAATCCTTGTATTTAATTACATAATGCCTTTGCCAAAATTCCTGGCTATATTCTCATTTGCTGCATAAACTTTCCTCTTTGTCTGGACTTAAGTAATTACAGTTTTATTCAGTAAAAGATTTTTTTCTATAATAAGTAACTGACTAAGCAAAATAGAATTTTCTAAATCTGCTTGAACAACATTAGCATTTTGCTTTGGAGTACATTTTCAGAAAATTTGCATATTTTTATTAATTTTTTCTATGTAGATATAATAAAAATAATTAATAAAAATAGACTTAGATTTCCAGCTAAGTTGTGATCAAGTCAGTATTGCTTAAAGCTGACAATGACTTTCAGATGCAGAAAAAAACATATCTAACAAAATTTGTGCTGTTACTATTCTATCAAATACAAAGCGATCTGCGCTTACTGCTGATTGTTGATTAGCCTACTCTAGTGTCACTGGTGAATCATAATGACGCAGTATGCCCAACAACATCAGGAAAAAATTAAATATACAAATTTCCAAAACTGTATTAAACTCTTTAATTTAAGGATAAAAGCTACCACTAAGTGTAGACGATCTTCGCGAATAATACACAATAATCAATGCTTACCAAAATCAAGGTCGCTTATGTACTAGCCAGAGATATCTCTATTTGACGCATCGCGTTTTTTCGCTATAGACACATTTAGTTCTTTGTAATATGAGCAAAATATAAAATATTAAATTTAAATTATATCTGTGTCTAACGCCTAACATTCCTAACTTAGTGTTAAGGCACTCTGCTTTTCACTTTCCTCTCGTAAAAGATATGTGTGTGAACACAAAAGCCGGCTCTAATTAAAAATAGACCCAAAACACAAAACTATTCGTCTATACAATATAGAAAAGATCATTAAGCTCACACATGAAGCTATCGAGTTATTTTTTTAATAACAATTTAGCTTTTAACCGTGGCTGTGCGGTCGAGCACAGTTTGATATACAATAGTTAGTTCTTATATATAGGGACTATATACTACATACATATATTTATGAAGATATATTTTATAAATGTATTTAGCGATTTCCGCGTCGTGCCTAATGACGGGATACACGACATTTCCGCATTAATAATAACTATACGTGGTGGTTTGCGAACAGTGACGCAAATTTAATAATATGTATTAGGACCTGTTACTATAGAGTTGCTTAGCGCTATATATCTGGTAATTGAAATCGGGAAAGCCCAGGATTATTATATTCTTATTCTTATATTTTTTAAGAAAACCAGATGATGTATCTTATAAATATTATGTATGCATTAACCACTAGTTTCTTTAGTTACTGAAAAATACTCGTTGAGTTCTTTGAGAGTTTTTAGAAAATATCTAAATATCAGATACTTCCGGACAGATAATTCCATTATCTAGCACACGTAAAATTAGCGAGAGATACGGGAGGAAATGTGAACATTTTCCGAAAAGAAATTACTAATTATAATATTTGCCCAAATTATTATGTAGATATCACTACTTAACAAAATATTTAAGATATCAAATAATAATAAAAAAATGTAAGAAGTCAACTATAACAACAAACAAACCGCAAAACTACGTAATAAATCATCGAATAGACACTAAAAGATAGTTCAGTTATTATTATTACATACGTTAAACACCATATTTCTGACGAAATTAAGCTGATTGTAAAAAAAGTTTATCTATTTCTTAAAAATCCTTATCTTTCGGAGAAATGCCACAATCGGTTGACTTAAGGGATAATTAATGAACAATTGTTCAAGCCGCTTAACAAAATCCTAATAAAATTATATATAATTTAAAATCTATGGGAAATAAAATATTTTATTAGTAAGCTTATAAAAAATTCTTGTAACAGTTTTAAAAGTAGGCTTCTTTATTATATAGACATAGTGTAGGGTATTGTCTTTATCTAATATGGATTGAAAATTTGTATTATGTCATTGTTCTGCAAAGAATATTGTAATTTATGAATAGAACTCGCGCGTATTGTGTGCGGCGGTGGATGATATTTCGAATATTTTTAAACATAAAGAGAATTACTTTTACCGTTTATTAATTATACTTGTCATAAAGATAAAAGAAACTTTGATGTTGAACTACTAAATTTGGTGTTTAATATAATTGATTTTTTAAATACTTTTAGCAATTCTTCCACAGGGAAGGCGAAAACCCTTGTGATACATCACTCCTTTATTTTCCTATTTGCGTTCATTTTCCGTTTGAAATCATTTGCTATGTCATCATCTGTTAGTACTAGAAGTAATAATTCTTAGGTAAGTATCTTTCTTTTTCACTTCTAATAAAAGGACACATTACATTTACGTTAAATTAAATTTAAAAATAAAAAAGCATGCAAATACTAACATTAATTCTGTTCTTGACCCGCTCTATCGCCTTCGAGTCCTCCCTCTCGGGACTCAGGCGGCATACCCTCGCGCGCCAGTCGTTCGCGCCTGCCGCCTGGAGGGCCGCTAGTCTGAAATGAGGAAAATTTATGTTATATTTGGTAAACTTTTCTTTTTCTATTAACTATTTTTAATGTCAGTTGAATTATAAACGTAAAAAAATATTTCATATTGTTTTGCATTGCTAAAATGTTCAAGTAATTATGGTTTAATATGATAGAGCCCTTTTACTGTTTGTGAAGAAAAAAAATGAATTGGAGATTGTGTAAATTACATTGTATAAAAAGATATAATAAAAAGTTGTTTTGAAAGTTTCAAATGTATTTAACAAAATTTTAAAAATCTTATTATTTTTAACTACTTAGCTCAGTTAAATTACGAATAAGAACTAATATATAATAACCACATCTTCATAATTTAACTTAGTACCTATTCAATTTGACAAAAATGAGATTTAAGCATATTTTTAGTTTGAGAGGGATGAAAGAGAGGGTGAGAGAGGCACTTAAGATATGGCTATGTCTAACAAGCTGACGCTGATGTTGATAGAGCACTTCTATATTTCCCCCTTTATTATTAAATTGATAAAATAAAGTAGCCCAGATTTTGGATCTGCTCGATAATGCTGGCAACAAGATGAAGTAAAAAAAAGACCTGCGGATGTGACAGATTTAAATCACAAAGTAGAAGGTACTTCTGCTCAATATAGTTAAATAGCGTGAAAAAACAACTATAGAAGCCGTCGTGACGGTGACAGCAGCAGTTTAAAATTCCCCCACTCGAAGGATTTCATTATTTTCATTTCGTCGTTCCGGTAGGAAGACAAAAAGATGCGTTGAATTCCGCTACTCAACACGTAAATATTTCAAAACTGAGGAACTGTGAGTCTCACCCACTACAGTCCCACCTACCCTCTTTTAACACGCTTCACGCTTTATCGCCAGATATATAAAAAAAAATACAGAAAATAAAAGAAAATATCGATTTTCTTATAAATCATAACACGATATCGATAAGACAAACAAAACTAAAACAAATCATATCGTACACTTCCAAGTAGTCAACGATGATAAGATAAGATAGCATTATGCCCATTACATCAGCTACTAATTGTTTCTTTAGTACTTGACCGAACTATTATTTTGCTTTAAAATCTAAAGCTTTTTTTCCATTGTTAGAAATAACTATATTTCTTATATATAAGGCCTTATCAGTTTTGTATAACGTACTTTCTGGCGAACATTTATTTAAGTTTATTATATGAGTAATTAGATTAGATTGTAAACAATACTGAACAAAGGAAAGTAGCGCAACACAATATTTGAATAGAACAACATTTCGAGATGTTGCGGTAGGTCGTCATACTAAGTTCGATAGATACTTATCTCGTTAATTCTTTTAGGAATGTACTATTTGTCTATAATTTATGAAATTTACGTCTGATATCAAACTACAAAAATAAATATAAATAAATATAATGTCATTTACCTGTATTTTAATGTTATTGTTGATATATTATAAACAATTTTCAATACACAACTACATATATGCAGAAACAGAGGAAATACATTGAAATTCCATAACAAAACTGACTATGCGTGAAAATTTTAAATAATAATAATAAATAATGAAATGTTTATTTTAATACAAACAACAGCTGCCTACGATCTGGTTATCATCAAATATATATTAAGATGTTTGATAAAATTAAAATAGATGCAATCGCAACGAATGCACAATGTCGTCGACCCTGCAATATTATCGCGTCAAGTGCGCGCTCTTGCACTAGAGGAAACACAGATTAATATTAATTATTTTGTCTGTCTGTTGATAATGTTCTAAACAAATGTCATATTACTTAACACTGTGCGCTTATAAAAAGTATTTACAAGCTATTTTTTTTTAGTATAAGAAATAATCGAAGCCAGTCGTCACGCAGTGGCACAAGCGTGTGAACACAACACGACAGGTTCTCGGTTCCATTCTCACTTGTGAAATATTTAATATTTTCATTTCTTTCGCTATGGTGCCAAATACCGCCGCTCAGCACGCAATGCCTTCAGCATTCAGAGGAAAATGGGGAACAGAAATTGAATTTGAATTTTAAGTATGTACCCAAATTCCATACCCTGCTATGTGCGGGATACAGCGTAAAGCTAAATATAATATATACCTATTTAAACACGTATACAATTTTAAATATAAGAAGGCTATAAAGAAAATAATTTAATTTAAAATTTACCTTTCGGCAATGGTGCCACCACGGTTCGGCATATCGGCGTTCGTGGCGCTCCGTTGTACGCCACCGCCGAACCTGCAGACAAGCGATTATTTTTTTATTATTATTTATGTAATATTTATAATTGAGTTTTGCTACTCAACACGCAATGCCTCCAGAATTCGGCAGAAAGTGGGGAACGGACTGTCTTAACACTAGATTCCTGCTGCCTACCCTGCTGTGTGCGGGATACTGCGTGAAGCTGTTTTTTTTTTATTTATAGTATAGTAAATGTCGAAAATTAAAAAATTATAGTACTAGAGATTATTTTCTAGATATATTATGGTAAAATTTATAAAATTAAAATATTTTTATAACCGTTTTCCTGTAATAAACAGATGTTCATAAATAAATGTAAAACAATAACACGACATAAATACAACAAGGAAACGACCAAAATTAAAGTTTTTTTTACCTGGGCTTTTCGAATTGCTCTTTTAGACTCTTAAAACTGAAGAGCCTTTCCTCCGCAGGTCTCATTGACAACATTTTGACTTAAAACTTTACTGCACTTAACTAAAATAGCTCACTATAACAATATGGCTATCAAAAATAACAAAAATCTATACAAAAAGTAAAGTTAACATGTCTAAAACAGGATGAAAGGGTTTTTAAAGACAAAAAAAAGGTTAAAAATAATTTGGAGTCAGTATGACAGTGTCATCGGTTCGTTAACGACCGCGTTCAAATTATAACTGAAGTAAAACGAAGTTTGTATACGTCCCTTCGACGTCACAGGCCTCTGTTATCCTTGTGGGCCATTAAAGTAGTTGTGTAAACAATGCAGACAAACAAACATCGTTAGTCGTTTCGATATTGTACAAAGGATTTTGTAATCTAATAATTATTTAATAATTATAGGTTATTATTATTTACTTGTTACATATGTTGTACAATTATAATATATTTAAATATTATTGTTATTATACCTAAAGTGATTTGTCGTTGGCTGCTAGTAGCCATATATGAAAAATAAATAATTGAATGTATCTACCGCATACAAATTATATCAGAATACTGCTTGGTATATTATTATCATATAATATATTTTGCACCTATGTGATTGATATAGGAGGTAAGAAAACCAAAAAATAGCAGTTCATTGCAGTAACGATACAATAGCTAGGAAATTTAAAATAACCACATATTTAACTAAAAACGAAAACGCAAGTTACGATGTTATTTCCTCATTAATGGCTATTAAACTAAATATTTCCATACGAGCTATGAGTGTCGCTTACATATAGACTTAATGTATACATACAGTAATTACAAACTTGGCCGACGATAATACCCCGTTAGTTTACAGTTAAAACGGAGGAAAGAGTTCAGATAAGCCGCCCCGCTTGGTAATTGGGAATGACAGTAACACTGCTTGTTGACTATTGATAAATAATCATATGGTACACGCATATGTTTTATATGGTATTTATTTCAAAACATATTTCCCTATAGTAACGTTTAATTTAAAAAAAAACTGACGTAATTTATCTTAAAAAATAATTCGCTTTCAATTTTAATGCAATAAAGTACGTAGATTAATGAGTTCATTACGTTCATACAATGTATGATGATGATAATGACAAAATACGACGACAATGATAAATGAATCTTATATGTAAATCTACAATGCAAAGAAGATTTTTCTACAAGAGTAAAATTTATTTTGTCGAAGAAAATTTTTAAAACCTCAAGAGACTGTTGAGCATTACGAACTTAGAATGAGAAAAGTGAAAATGTAGAAATTTTCTTAAATAATACATTCCGAAAATAGACTGAGTTCATTTTAATAAAAAATATTTAAATAATCTTCATAGAGTCATATAAGTAATCATGATCGTCAAGTTGTATTTTTTAACTCAACGACGCTTGTCAGAACGGGGAAATAAAAAATGATTCCTATTCTCGAGTGGGAGTCGAACCCACAAACGTCATATTTAGAATCACATTCTGCCCCACTGTGGCCAGATTAAAAGAAAATAATATTTAATTATAATTAGGACAAAAATTAATAACACGTGATTAATCAAAAAGTAGCAGTGTCTAGTTTACTTGATGTTAATTAAAAATAGCGCGCTACTGCACCGCACATCTGACAAAAGAATCTAGAAACAACATTACTTCAGTGGGAAATGGTGCATAAATATATCAATTAAAAAATAATTAAAACAATATCACAACAAAAACATTGGTTACTAATTATCAATTTTATTTCATTAGATGAAATATTGTATTAAATTATTTTTACAAGTTCACAACATTTCACCTACTTGTAATTAAAAGATGAGATCAATTAATTTTTAATATTAAAATAAACAAATAAAATGTGTAATTATAATTATTGTAATTATATTTGTTACGTATATGTAAATATATTTCCAAATATATTAAAACAAATTATAAAAACCGTATTTAGAAACTAGAAATATAAACCAAATTTATTATAATTCAAAAGAGCTGACTTAAATTCTAAATATAGTAAGTAACGAATAATTTCTTACACTTGTTACAAAAAACTAAAAATAAATGGTAAAACTAATATTAGTAATTTATTAAAAAAAAATATATTAAAAAAAAAAGCTTCGCGTATCAATTACGACCCATACAATAAAAACCATTGACAAATCATACTTTACCACCTACCGTAACAAAGAACACGTGTAAGTCAAAGCTCAAAGCTTAGCTCAATGTATGAAAAGCGAGCACGCCCAACCGAGAGCGTAGCGCGACTGGGCGGGCGGCCTTCACGAGCTTTCACCGCTACTACGAAAACTAGAGACGATTTATTGCACTATTTCATGCTGGCGAAATGTTATAGAGATTTATTTCAGTTAGAAAACGATAATATTTTGTTTAATTTAATAATATTGGAGCTCATATATATATATTTATAAAATCAACACAACAAGAATAGAATGTTTTTATATTAAATTAAATAGAAATATTCTACTTTTTCTTTACTTGACTATTTAAAGGATAAGATAAGGCGAATCTGTGATAAGACACTCCATTTACACTCTCCGTCTATTATAGAGACTTTTAGCGCTACGTAGTACCAAACCACTTTTTAAAAAATAAATCAAAGATACAAAAAAAATCAGACGAATCTTTTATCTGCAGATAGCATGTACCTATACTATAGGAACTCTATTCCGATCTCCTTTTATTGGCTTCTCTGTTTATGACACTGCAAACGTAATTAATTGCAATTGGCGCTCACAGGTTTACAATCAATAAAGCCTTTTACGTCTCGTGCTGACTTAGAGCCAGTATTAATGTGTCTGAGCCGGGCTTATATGATGTATGCTCGGTGCTTTCTTTTTTTTATGATGCGTTGTTTATTATGTAGCTTTCACGCGAGTTGTAGCGCGGCGTTAACTTCCGCCACTCACACGTAATACCTCTAGAATTCGGCGGAAAGTGGGGAACGGAGTGTCTTAACACAAGGTTCTTTGTGCTTACTCTGTTGTGTGCGGGATACAGCGTGAAAGTGATTTAATTCAATTTTGATTTCACTCGAGTTAGAATAGTTTCTATGTATTATAAATGACTTCAATATCGAATCATGTTGTTTGAAAGGGTCCATTCTATTCAATATGATCGTTGACCGGTTTTTCATAGAGGAACTTGATTATGAACGATCATGAGTGATTTTCATTGTCATTATTTTTTTATAATTATAGAAATTATTGTTGAAATAGCCGTATAGCTTAAACGCAAGACGCATCAAACAAAACAAACAATATATTACGCGATATAAAAAACAAAAACATTATCAAAAAATAACCGATGTAATCTAATCACAATAACAAAAAATGCGCAATAAAATTTTCACAGAAATAATAATAAACATCTACCAAATAATAAAAGAAGCTGTAAACGGGGTAAGTACCTTAAACGACAACAACAAAATATTAAAGCTAATTTACAGCCTTTCATCCTTGTAGATTAGCATCAAAATCGATACAGGAGGCTGACATTTAACAAGCCCCAAACATAGTATAGTGACAATGAAACTTTTCACGCTTATATTTGTACACCCAGACTGCATTGTGTTCAAACAAAGGACTATGGCGCTGCGCTCATTAAAATATAACACTATTCAAGCGGCAAGCGCGCACGACATCTAGTGGTGAACAAACTAATTTACAACTACCGAGATGTCACGTTGAAAATCTTCGAAGACAATACGCTATAGAAAAATATTACTAATATAGTAGGGGATATCAATTTTCAGTATATTTCGCCTCTATATTTTACTTTATGCAGTGTAACGTGTCGGTAATATTTAACACACGTTGCAAATTGCAGGACATCGCCCGTCTGGACTGGACTAAGCTGCAGCTGAGCTTTCCTTGTTAATTATAGCGATATCAATTTAATGGTAGAGCTTCTAATATTTTTTATTAGTAGTAATTTTTAATGGTAGCTAGCTTATTAAAAGGTAAGTTGATAAAGTTTTTTTTCACCTCCACGCTGGATCCAGGCATATAGCACGGTAGGGAGAGGAAACATAGTGTAAGCCACAGCTCTCCATTTTCCGCCAAATTTCTTGACTTGGCGGCCAGTATAAAGCTTTAAGTGTTGAGATGCGGAACTCAACGCCGCGCTTTGTTACCAGAGCTAAGAAATTAAAATGTTATTAAATAATCATTCATTTCTCCGAGTGGGGAACACACCAAAAACCGTGGCGTTAGTGGTCCTGCACCACGAAAGCCTTAATAAAGTTCCAAAGCTAACAAAACTAACAATAATAAAAATAATTCAAACACAAATGGAAATAAAATAATAAACAGCATAAATCAAATTTACTAAACAAAAGTAAATATTCAAGTAATTCAAAACGATCACACCCACGTACAAAATACCGCATTGCTAGCATTACAAACATCCGTACAGGTAGGTAGGTAGGTAGGTAGGTATAAAAGTGAAATATGTACACTACAGGCGAAAATGCCGAGTTTCGGAGCAGCGGAAAATGCGATACCGGACTGTGGGCGGAAAGGCATTTTAGTTGGAACGTAGACGATAATTTATGAAAATGTTTGCTTTTGATTCCCAAAAATGGTATTTCGAAGTAAAATTAATAACTAATAATAATAATAATTTTGTTTGTAAATATAAAGGTATTAAAACCACATATTAATTTAATAAAAAAACATGAAAAACTCATGTTTGTGAAAATATATAATAAGTAGATGTTCAAGTTTACAACATCATTTTTATTTTGAGGCAGTTATTTTAAGCTTTACAGCTTGATGCTGAAAATACCATATAAATATATACGAAAAGACGTATAATCAATACTACAGTTAAATATAAGTAAGCTTTATTCAACTAAATTTGAGATTATTAAGTAATTGAATCGAGCCTCTCAGCGAGTGTAACGGCAAGCACTCATAAATCACCTTGCTCGTGTCCGTTCTAATCTAAACCATTTAAATTAACTACAGTGCAATGTACATCAATTGGTGGTACCAAGTGTAAAAGTTGTTGTAATTTAAGATTGCAATTTTTTAAAATCATTAAGCGAATTTACTTTTAACTCGTAGAAAACGTTAAGACAAGAAATAAAAGAATATACAGTTCGGTCCATACCAATCGAGGCCCTCTGGCCCCCCCATAAAATTCCTCTAAATGGGGCCCTACAAACTGTCACTATCAATTTTAAAGAACATAATATATGGACAAAATATAACCAAACTGTCTCTCCTATTGACACAAAATTAGAAAGTATCGATTATTAGGCGCACAGCAGTGGTATCTGTATTACGTCTACAAGCAGTTTTTATCACTCAATAAATAAATAAACACTAATTAACTATTAGGAAGCAAGGCTGATGCAACTTCTTACTTGTTCTATTATTCTTAAATCTTTTTTCTACAGTTTTCTCTATAAAAAACTTTAATTAAAGCAATTCCAAAGTTTAAGTTAAAATAAAAAGAAATCGAGATGTTTAGTCCAAAAAAAAACTGGTCACACAGCACTGTTAAACGGTATACCAAACGTCACTGTAACAAATTAGCTGGATAGTAAATTGATAAACATTGATAAATTATCTGATTAAGGAATGTGACGCATCATATTTGTATATTAAAATGGGCAGACCTACTTTCGTATAAAAATTACTAAGGATTGTAATACAAAACAAAAACAATTAGAAAAAACTTAAAAAAAAAGTAATTTTCTTTTATTATAAAGTAGTATGAAATTTATGTTAAAATATTAGCATTTTCTTTCACATAATTATCACGTACCAGAGCTTTATACGTTCCACTACCAGACTACTATTTTTTTATTCTATTTCCTACAGGTTTCTTATTTTCTGTCTGAATTTGAAACATTACATGTTGAAGGGTGACGGTAATCAACGCTGCGTTGTTTTTTCAAATAAATCGTTCCTCAAATCGGAAATCGAACTGTAAACCATCGCATTTATAAATTTAATGCGTCCCGAAAGCTTCAATTTATCTCTTACATACTTCTTACATTTCTATATGTCTATACCCGTAAAAGCAATTTTATCCACTTATCTTTGCACACCATTAAGCTGTCAATACCGACGGTAGTTTAACTAGTCCTACCTACCGGACGGTTCAAAACACATATATTAGTATATAACTTTATGTTAATCGTATTTTATCGTTTGTAACGCTTTATTAGGCTTGTAACATTGACAGGTATACGATAGGAACTAAAAAAAACAACATGCTATAGTAATTAGTACTTAACTGCAATTACCGTGCCTATATCATTATATAAATATGGCTAAATGTAAAATAAATAGAGAAAATATACTATGTTTATATATGAATGGAAAAACAACAAACATTCAAGTGTTTAGCTTACATAAGAGCCTTCCCTCAAACCTCAACAGCGCTCTTTGAAAATATCAAAGAAGCAAAATTCAGCTTATTTAGAGTACTGCAAAACAATGAATGCTTCCATAGTGTGTGTGACAAGGGTGTGTTTTGATTGTGACGGCGTTGATAGGCTTTATGTCTATCTGTCTGTCTGCTTGTATTTCTCATAGAACGCTACATGGAGAATGCATTGAAACACGTTGAAAGTTGTCTTCGTTTGACAAAGACGATATGTATACATTTGTGCATAGCTCTAAAGGGAACAGATAAGCTATGTGACGACTGTTATTCTACTTTAATATTTTAGTAAGTAGTATTTATGTCTACACCTACATATATTTATCATATTTACTTAGATTATAAATACTCAATGACACTAAATTCGCTTTATGTTTTACGCAGTTCGCGTGGAAAAAGCGTGAACGCTTTTTCCACGCGAACTGCTACAAAAAAACTGATACTATTTTTAATATACTATATAATCTGCAATATGAAAAATGAAATATTTCTATATATTTCCCACAAACGATTGCCAATAGGTACATGTATAGTACTGGGCGTTCAACAAACACGGAAACGTGTACAATACGGACAGATAGCGGAAATGAAAGCGGGACCGGCGACAGTGCGTCGGACTTGTGAATTGTAGTGTACTCCCGTCGGTGGAAATAATAAACGTACCCTATAACTGTTAAGTTATGTAAAATAGAAATTAGTGAATGCAGATATATACTTAATTTGCTGTATCTTGCACATAGCAGAGAAGATAGAGAAAACCTAGGAACGTAGTATTAAAACACTCTCTATAAGCAATATTTTTGTTATATTAAAACCAATATGAAATTTGCAAATATCATAGTTAATTGAAGAAAGAGTCATTTACCAAGCTGCTTCACCCATATATCGCTGCTTCGTAGCTAATCCTTCTTTGTTATTACAATTATTAATTTTAAAAAAATATTTATATTTTGTATCAAAAAAAGAAATAACATCTGCTCATTCTGACTTAAAATAAACGCGTAGGCTACTTGTTATACAATATACTCGTATTAAGGATAAATCAAAAAAACTTCCCATATACCTACAACCTTTAGAAAGTTACCACTGCTTACAATTTATTGTAGAGTACCTATGTAGAAAAAGAAAGTAGCAAATGAGCTCTAGAGGACCCATTATCGCGTCATACATCACACTTGTCCGCTTTCCCATTAAAACGTACGTCCAATTCCACGGCCCCCGTGTCAATATACCAAATAGCTCACTGCTGTTAGTGAACGAGGGCTACGTGTGTACTCTACAAGTTCAATGGCAAACAAAATGGTGCATTCTGTATTTATGGTACTAACTGATTGTCCAATATATGTATGTACTAGCGGCCCGCTCGCGGTTTCACCCGCGTGAACTATGTTATTATTAATTTCTGTCTCCATGGCTACGTCCTAGTGACGTCTATGCAAAATTTGACACTCCTAGCCTTTGTAGTAACGAAGTTTCATACAAACTTTCAACCCCAAAAACAACCCCTTAGAAGTCGAATATTGCAAATTCCCGTCTTAGCGAGCACCTACGTTCTATAAATGACTCCTATGAAAAATTAGATTAGATATTAGATAACCAAGTTGTAAAAACAGGAAGGGTAGGTAAGAGTAAAAATAATGAATATTAATAAGCATTCATAATTTTTAATTAAGCGTAAGAAAGAAACTTTTTCAGATTTTCTTTAAAAAAATGTGAAGCTAAACGTTTTCTTGTATAAATATGCTGACAAAAGAATAACAATAAGCAAACAAAAAAAGCGTAAAATGTGAGAAAACTTCTCATAAGGGAAAAATAATAAGACCTTCTAAAGAGGGAAGTCAGCAAGAACGACCCTCGTGTCCCCCACACCCCCGTCTAGACTCTTGAATAAAAAACTTCAAGTTGACGTTCTTTATGTTCGTGAAGTGAAACGTAGAATTTCTACTGCTAATAACTTCTAGAAAATTAAAATAAAGCCATCCCGAGGTAGAGTTGCAAAATTTTCATTAAATCTCATGTGTCTTTTTATTACCTACTTATATATGTATGTTCAAAATGACTGTTGTGTAAATTGTAGTAATTAGAACAAAAGTCAAGTTTCCATTGTTGTAACAGATTAAAATAAAAAGAGCAAAGTTACTTGAACCCTTTTAATAAGTTTTGCTTTAATTTCTAAACAGGCGCTTGGACATTTCAAAAGGCTTTTTAATTAAGCAATATATTAAATTATTAAATAATATACGCTCATATCGTTAACCACGTTTATAAAAAAAGTAATTTAGATACTGTTCCAGTAATAAATAGAATATTGGGGTAATCTTTTATACAATATCAACACCATATCAACAACCACTTAGACTGCGCAATTGAGATAAGGCGGTAATGTAATATTCATTACTCGCATAAATTTATGTTGAAAGACACCGAACTGCAGTAGTGTGTTATTTGTGTCATACATGTTAATTGATTTGCACAGTTCGTCATAATTAGTACTATAGTTATTAACCTTTAATAACCCAGTTAATAATGTTTACATCCTGTGTGTTATCTATGCTAAGCTAGTTTAATAATGAATCATGAGATCCGAGTAATGTATATGTATATAATATAACTAAATACAGGAAACAGCACAAATTTAATGCGCTTATGTTAATTTATCATACAATAACTATGAAATGAGAATGAGAGCTCAAAATTTGCGGCGGATCGTGGAAAATGGTGTGTCTAAACACTAGGTTCCTTCTGCCTACGTCGATTTATTATATAACATGAAATGCATGCATATATACATAAATAAATACTCAGATATGACAAATATTATTACTTCACACAACGATAGGCCACCATGTTATATTTATTTTTTATATATATTTTTTCTCACAGAGTTTCTCAGAGGTTTCTTAATTATGAATGTAAAATGGTAGCATTCGCTGTGTCTACTAATGACTATGGAAAAATGTATGTGGAAATTATTCAAGAGTTTTATACCATGTGATGTCACATACTTTTTTAAAAACTGACATGTAAAAAATCCTTATGTGGGTATGACCTAATAATTACTAGTATAAATATTTTTAAGTATACATACATCGAAAAGGTTTTTTTACTTTCTCGTATGTCTGATATCTAAAAATATGTTAGTTTAAGATAGATTTTTAGTAATTTTTCATTGAAAGTACTTGCTTGAAAATAGTACTAATATCAGCTTTTAATGTTTCATTATAGATATACGAAAGTGAATAAAATCGTTATAATGAGGAACGGAGTGTCTTAACACTAGGTTACCCTCTGTCTACTCTGCTATGTGCGGGATCCAGCGTATACTTTTATATTTCCAATCTGTGTAATTAACATTAGGAGCTTATCTACATTTTAATAATCAAATATCAATACAGCCCAAAATAAAATACCAATACAATATCACAATGGTATCGGTATTTGATGGGTTTCAATAGGCTTCATAAATTGACAGCGGCAAACTGTCGCGTTCATTTGAACGTCAGGTAGATAAGTGGATTCTCCGCTCACGGACCGGAAGTGTGCGGATGGACCCGCTTGACTGATGAAATGCTACTACAAAAATATTTTTTACTGTTGATTTTGCTTTTAAATAGATAGTTTACTTTTATTTTTATTTTAATGATATTATAATTTTAATGAAAAAAATAATGTTATTTTACGAAATGGAAAAAATATTCAGCCTGTTAATTTCAATATATATATCGTTACAATATTATTAAACATAGGTAATATTTCTAAACCAAATAGGTTATAACCAAAAAATAAAAAGACGCCTGTAGATGAAAACACCTTTAAATCTAATATAAAATTCACTTAACTTTCTCATATTTTACATTATAAAGTAAATGATCAATTGTCAGCGGTGTTTGTCAGGTCGGTAAGTGGATTTCCCGCTAGCAGACCGGAAGTGCATGGATGGATGCGTCTAGATATTTCAATAACGTTACGGCGGTCGGATATATATAGAGCTCGAAGCTTTATGCATATGATATAAGAAAAGTAGCACTTAGTACTAAAATGTATTAAGATTTATACATAAATATTTTCACTTCCTCGCTTTGGTAACGAATTACACACTTAATACGCAATGGGTTAACAATTCGGTGAAAAGTGTCTTAATGGGAACGGACCGTCTTACCACTAGATAGACACTACCCCGCTATGTGCGGGATACAGCGTGAAGCCATCAAAAAAATTATATATAAAATACATAATTTGTATAAGGCTACTCGTTAAACTTTAGGTTAAAAATATATGTTTACTTTCACAGGTAAGCCCAAAGTGCAGGGAAATAATAAATCGTTATAAATTCCAACGTATATGGAAAAACCAGTTATTCACGGGCTTTCATAGGGGAACAGATAAAACGTATACAGAAAGGGCGTCATTGAGCGGAAATGGCGATAGGACCTGTGATTCCGGACATAACATTCAACTCTATTGCCTTCGTCGATATCGCCTTCGCACGATGTATGTATGAATCATTTTCCTACATATTAAAAAGATAAATAGGGTAAAGATGTAAAAGAGGAAGCATAAAAAAGTAGAGTAAGACTTTTTATTTGTTTAAGATTTTCTATATTTAAGCAGTTCTCATATGCTCTACAATCAACCAAGTGGTAAACCACATACACGTTGGGTGGCAGGTAACGTCGGACTTTATATGAAACATTTTTCACTTAGAATTTCTTGTTGAGAGCAGTAGTGGCTGTAAGCGTGTAACTCTAAGCGTGACAGGTTGTAGGTTCGATTCACTTTCGAGAAAATGAAATATTTAATATTTTCATTTCCACTCAATACCAAATGCCTCTATAATTACTACTATACTATACTAGGCTCGCTCTGCCTACCCTGCTTTAAATGCGAACAAAACTTGCAAACGTAAGTTGAAAATCAATTTAAATTATTGCCATAATTAATGTCATATATTAGACGAAATCGTTTGACAGACAAATAAATATACCATGTAAAATATAACGTCGGTGCCTTCAAATTAGCACACGCAGTGTATGGTATGGGTAACCAGTGCAGTAACGTAACGGTTAATAACCTTTTCGAAAACAAGCATCGCTTCGATCCGCCAAGTGGTTGCACTCAAATGCAACTAAATTGTATTTCCTTTGGAACACGAAAATAGAACGGTATCTTAAACAAAATGTATTGTAATCGATTTGCGTCTATTTTTTCAAGTAAACGTGAAGTATTTTATTTATAGTATTCGAACCCAATCTCACTACTGAGAACTATATGTATACGGATATAATGTACCAACTCACCCAATCTTAATAATTGTTGATTTTTTATGTTTTGAATTGTAAAACGTACCTGAAACCAAAATAATAATCATTAATACATATATACTGGTATTTGCATAAGGAAAACAAGTATGAAAATATATTTAAAGCAAATTAAACAAGAGAAGACGATTTTCCTTTATATACATTATTTCTAAGTAATCTTGGCTACCTCAATAACTAATGTCAATTATTAATTTAGTATGATGAATCCAATTACTACCATACAGTTGTTTAAACATATTAAAAACAAAGAAATCTCGAGAATGAGTTGATCAAATTATTTTTAGATTACTTTTTTCGTTTTAAATCTTAGATCTCAACACGAGTTTTCCACCATCCTTTCCTCATATCATTAAGTTTTACCATATTTGTACATCAACATTATAACTAAAAAATAAACAACTTATTTTAAAAAGGAAATCAACACCATAATTTTTACAAAAATTATATTAGGTATATAATTTTTGTACCTATACCAGAATTTATTTTATTCTTAATATATTAATAGTTTCAATATAGAGAGCTTAAATAAGTAACGTTTGTTTGTACTAAGTACTGCCACTTTTCTTTCCAAGTTCTCACCATAACACACGCTTAGGTCGGAGCAACATAAAAACAAATCTGGAACTCATTAACGTAATGATACTCGCTCATAATTTTGAACTTGGACGGTTAACTACGAACATTTATTTTTCGTTTACTACAATTTGTGATCGGTGTTTCTAAATGATAGTAGTAGATTCAAATATCATTCGAGAAGTTTAAAGCTTTTGCCTGTAATTAACCTTCCTATGCAATATATAGTTTATTTTAAATCAATAAAAAAAATCTCTCTCTTTTGTCTCTCTTAGATTCCTTTTGAAGCTGATATCGACGATATGAATAATAAAATACTTAAATAAAGCATGAACGCATCACATAAAAAAAATAATGTTTGTATAATCTAATACAATTCCCAGTAACAGACGATGAACAATGAAGATAACTTACATAATAAATATATCAATCAGTATAGCATTTAAACGCCTACGCCGCCCACACGGGCCACAACTCATTAACCCAATTCGACACCGGTCGGTAACTTAATTGTAGAGAAAGCAATTGGATTTTTGCGACAATCTTTTATCATTGCAATAAAAGATTTTATCGGAACTTCAAGTACTGCTGATCGACAGTAATTAATTATTAAGTTAATGATATTTTAATTAGGTTATTAGAAATTTATATTATTTCCGTATTCGTTCACAGTCAAATGTAAAATTTTATTTATTTTTCTAAATTAAGTCCTATGTGAATTATAAACTTGTAATT
>HE669524.1:0-16798 GCA_000313835.2 Heliconius melpomene melpomene
ACCCAATATATGAACAAACAATACTATCTAAGTAATAAGAAAATAAAAAAAGCTTTTAATATATGGCAATAGAAGAAAGATTATTTTATTCAAACGAGTAGAGATTTCAGTCCAACGAAGTCCCAATTCAAATTATATTGGGTTAACCGGTATAGTGTGGATCTGTGCATCGGTAATTCACTTCAAAGGCCATCAAATTAATCAAATTTATATCCTTTGTGAGGAAAATTACTACCTGTCGAACTATTCCTAGTGCTTCAAATAGTTCACGCGAATAATTTAGTTTAATATGGGAACAATGTAACTGGTGCTAGCGGTGATTTTATCAGCGTAATGTTATACGGTACAGGTTTGAAACTTAATATAGCAATATGTATGGTACATTAGATTAAAGATATGAAATAATTTTAAACAATGTAATATAATGCAGTGGGACAGTCTAAGTGTACACGCGATGATTGTAGGTTCAATCTTCACTCAAAGGAAAGAATTTTTTTTACGTCTCTTCTGCGAATTAAGATAAAATTCAGCACTGAGTTACGCCACTGAGCAAGTGTTTTAACATGAGATTCTCTCTATATAGCTCGTAATAAGAAAAAAGGAAAAAAAAGAATCACTATATTTTTTTAGATATACGAGTACATTTTAATCAATATCTATCTACATCTATACCTATCTGTTACAACAATTTTATTAAGTATATATTTATATGACCTAATATATTTACATATATTTATATATTAGTAAATATATTTAAGAAAAATAAAACCCTTTTCGAAAACTTTAAAGTACCACGTAAATATAATAATGTATGGATGTTTTTATCAATACATGTATTTGCGTAGGCACTCGGGCAGGTCGAAGAGACTTGACTTTCAATAAACTTCGATTATTCTGATATTTATTAATGAAATTATTTGACTTTAGCTTTGACTTTGAGTATATAAGTATTCGTTGATATTTAGATTTCATATTATATTATACCCACTTCAGCATAAGTTACGAAAATAGTATTATTATATATAAGTACCTATAGAAACGGTTAAACGAAGTTCAAAATATTTTGTATTTCAGGGTAGAGTATGGAAAGACAACTCACCTTTAAGTGACTAAGATTTACGCGAAATGTTATGTGTTGAGTTGCGGAGTTTAACGACGCACTTCGTCGTAGTATATCGGAGACAAGAAAATAGGAATTTAACCCACAACTATCACACACACTCATATCGATTAAGCTACAATGAACTCACGCTTCTAAAATATTTATAACTCTAATAAAAGTAATTGAATATATTCTGTACTCGTTATAGCCACGTAGTAATTGAATTTTAGCTAAACACCCAAAAACCACTTAGAGCACACGTGGCTTTTATCCTGAAGCTTTGTATGTTCATTTATATAGGCTATTTTTGATCGGGAATCTTTTAGTTTAACGTTTTCACGCATCCCGCTTTCCGCAGGATAAGAGGATAAAATCTAGCATTAAGTCGCCCTGATTACCACGTTTTAAAAGAAGAAAGAGAGAGAGAAAGAAGCACCCATAAACATTCACCCCAAGAGCTTTTAAATCCAAAATTATTGTTTTTGCATTCAGTCATATATCAATACATACAAAATTTGCTTAAAAATACATTATTTTTTAGAAAAACTAGTAGTGTAAAATACTCCCTTTACCACTGTCCACTAGTTCAAGTCATTCCATTTTTGCCTTACCAGATTTTTAAAAATACATAAGTAATAAGTACCTAAATCTCATTTAAATTTAAATTGTAGCTTAATTAAAAAAAGAAACGTTTAATTACCTCGAGAAATACTACTTGAAACTAACTTTATTTAGTATCTTTAGTTTATTTTCAATAAAGTTTAAGTAGTAAAGCCAACTGCATTTGCCCGTCTAGACATCTGCATCGCTTTGATAAGGATGTCTACCGTCTGATAACTTTTAATGCTTCTTTTAAAATTATATTTCGTTTTAAGTTCTATTAACTCTTATCAAGGTATAAGAAAATAATATCATGATATATTCTTTTTATATATGGCAGTGGGAACCTGGGAACCTGAGAACCTGTGAACCTAGTGTTAAAACATTGCGTCCCCATTAAGACTACTCTCGTAAGAAAACATTATAATTTTATTTATCTACTAAAATCTTATAAAATAAACTAAATATATTCAGGTTTTATAAGTAGAATATATTAATTCATCACATATATCACACTAATGGGATGCAACTAAAAGGCTTTGCCATATCACACAATACAGTACATTTGGATATATTCTTCCTGGCACCGGAACAAATAAGGAAATGGAAAACTGTCATAAAGAGTACGCCTACTGATGGAGTCTTTGTGTTATGGTAGTTCTTTAGTATATTTATCCTTCATACATTATGAAAGATAAACATTTAAATAATAAATACAATATTATTAGAAATCAGAAGTGAAATATATTTTAAAAACGTTACTAAGGTAGAAAACACCTGTTAACACATCAGAAGTGGATGGTAGTTAACTATATATTATTATATAATATTATCTACGGTCTCTAAATGAGTTGGAGCATGGAGCAGTGCCTAGGACTAGCGACCACAGGTGTAGGTGTAGGCTTAAGGATACCCTTTCCAATATATCAACACTCACCTTCACTGCTCCAGCCCAGTGTAATTATAAATAGGTGTAAACCACATTTATAATTAAAATAACAATTAATTATTCAAATAAATAATTGTCCAAATAATCAAGTCCGCAAACAATATATTGTAAAACTAAATCATTTGTTTTCTTGAAAGTGGTAACGTCAGTTTGGGAAATAGTTTTTCCCTCCCACAGAGTACAAAAATAAAATTGTTTATATTGACATAAAAACAACTCTCAAGCTCAAGCAATTTTAAAAAAGAAATGTTATCTTCAAAATAAAGTGTCAAAAGTAATCCTGTAAACATTTAGCAAAATGATTTATTCATGGAAAGCTTTGCCGCTCAAATCTGAACCGGATGTTGGCGTTGAACAACGTGGCGGGCAGAACGAGGTCCGTTATTTATGAACTTTGACCTTTTACATTTGTTTTACTTAAAAATTGAATTAACCATTGGTTTATTATTTAGTTAATCTTTTTTGTCTTAACACTAGGTTGAGTATTGCGCGCGGGATACAGCGTGAAGCAGCGTGAAGATGATTTAAGCACAATTTTGCTAAGTAGCAATAAATAAACAATTCACATCTTTATAATTATATTGAAAAAAATATATAGATAAAATAAATAAACCTATAGACGCGTGGAAAAGTTTATTAAAAGATGGCAGTAAATCACGCTTACGGGGACAAGTTAATTGATATATAAATCAACCGGGACTATATTAATTATTTTTCACTCGAATATATTAATTCAACTTTTTCGTATATGAATATTTTTAAATTTCGTATATGAATATTTTTAAATTATTTTTCTTTATTTCAGGTGCATATAAGTACCTACATATTTCAGGTGAGAATTGCAGAATGTAACCTATTGTATTCACGCACAACAGGGTAAGCAGAGGGAACATGAGAACCTAATGTTAAGACACTCTGTGCAACATGCTATGCCTCAAAATTTAGGCGGAAACTCGGGAACGCAGTGTATTAACATTAGGTTCCCTCTGCCTCCCTGCTATATGCGTTATATATAGCATAAAGCTCAAATAATTTACATTTAGATGCTCTGTCAACGGTCTCAAATTCAACACATAATCAATCTATTTGCGAGAAGAATAGAATATCATAACTAATATCATTACAAAATCTACGAGAACCTCAAAAATAAACTAAATAAATATAAAATCTAGATTGGTAATATTTTTAATTAATCCAAACGAAAAATACTTAACTTGAGGTTAAAATTGACAAGTTTTACTTCTCATTCTCTCATCTACCTTTGTTGACGTTTACAAAACAATAAGCAACTCCTATCATATTCATAGCGCCGTAGCACACCGCACGGTTCATGAGTAATTCATGAAAGGATGGAAAAACTACAAACTGGGCTATGTAATATTCAGCGTAATGCACTCCAATGTCTGCTCGTATGTAGATACCCTATGCTATATTTAGAATTTTTAGGGTTCCGTACCTAACAATAAAAAAAGGAACCCTTATGGGATCACTCTGTTTTTTTGCAAGACCATTTATCTTGAGATGGAGGTACTAAGCTAAGTCCTCAAGCATCAAATATTCAGTTCCTTGGAGCAAAGAAAAATTAAACTTCAAACTCACTGCCCTCAAAAGATACCACAACTGTCGCGTTTACAATCGCGCCACGACGCGACGGTCTCACTATGATATTACTAACAACGTATTATTATCAATATATTATTAAACGTTCCCTTATCAGCCGGACACGCAACCGCATCAGTATATTAAATATATTTGTTAATTCTTGATAATTAATGTTACATAAATAATATAAAATTGGATATAAATCAAATAAATCACTGTATCTCAGCATGTAGCAGGGTAGGTACCCAGAAGCAAGACACTCCGTTTTCCACTTTCCGTCGAATTTTTCGAGGCTCGAATTTTTCGAGGCATTACGTGTTGAGTAGTAGAACTAACACCGGGTTTTGCCTTGGTGCCACAGCGATGAAATAAAAAAAATGATAAATAATAATTCATTCCCTCGAGTGAATAAATAAAAATACGAAATACGATAAATTAAAAGACATCCATTTTCAGTAATGATGTAAATTTTCAGTTCACATTTGTCCTTAACATTATCATTATGTTAATGAAATGCAGTAGTTAATTGGCGGAAAGCAATTTCAACGTGACAAATGTATCGGTGGTTTCGAGTGGCTAGCGTCGAGCTGGTTATATCGAATGCTACTGTTATATTATATTTGAAGGAATTATGAATCCATTTTTCCCTACTGTGTGCGTGACACAGCGTGACAATATATGCACTTAAATATTTGAAATAAGGAACAAAATATTTATTTTTAAAAAATGTTTTAATTGTAATAAGATGTAGCTAAGGATTCAACTATCGGAAAAACTTATCGTAAAATTATAAAATATGTATTTTTAAATAATAAATATTTATTTAATCATAAATACATATATAATTGTACTTTACAAATTTTACAATGCTTTTTTTAAATACGGTATGTAAAATTAATAAATAATTCACGTTCATTTGATATTTAATTATTTACGATACAACAATTAGTGAATATTTTGAACATTAAACAATTTCGGTACTCAAAAGATTCAAATGAGTGACACAAAATTGATCATTCCCTCGTTCAAACATGAAAACGTGAGGCCTACGCGAATAATACCGCATTGCTTTACATTTACATTAAACTACATCATGTGGAAAAAGATACAATTTGTAAATGAAAACATTATTCAAACTGTTTGTTTCATGTCCAAATATGTCTTGATTTTATTTAACAGAGACATTGAGAGCGACATTTCCCTTTTTCCCTTGGAAAATATTTCTTTCCTCTAGTCGTAATCGAACCCACACACATCGTGTTTACAATCTAACCCTAAAACGCTAAGACCATTCTTCACTTTATTCATTAGAATTTTTTTAGTGTTGAATTGACATAAACGAATGAGAATCGAAGAGACTATAATTCAGTTCACAGCTAAACATTGTCTCACTGCGCCACGACGGTCTCAATCTATATACATGTTCTCACTGACTGAGGTAAGACGCACGCACAGCCGTAACCGCTGTGCGTAGAAACGTGAAATTTAGACAGATGTTTATTTTTGTAATCTGTTCATACATTAAGAAGGAATTTTGAAAAATTTTAACCATTTTCCTGTTGTCCACACAATCCAGCTTGTATGGATTTTTTTTTAAATCGGCAACGATTTTTATAAAAAAATTAATTAAGAGTCTTAAAATTGAACACCTGGTTCATGGTTTTTTAGAGTTAACCTCTAATGGTGAAAATAAGGGGTTTAAAGTTTGTATGGAAAAATCTTTAACACGCCTCCGGTTTTTATAAAATTTTAAATTTAGATTCTTAAATATATTCCACACGTATTTGAACACGTGTTTCATTAAGGGTTTAAATAAGCAGGCGATACTGCGCGCGCCCGCTAGTATAATATAAAATATTATTTTTAATAACATCTCAGCGAAGTGGAAGTCCCGTAGGTATACATCCCAGCTATAAAGCAATCAACCCGCACCTGAGAAGCATACGCTCATACTTGTTCATTCCACCGCAATATACAATATACCTCTACGCTTACCTATATCATGTTTTACAATGAACTTATGAATATGCGAAGCGCATTTGCTATTTCTATTTTAATATGAAAAATTACATTTTACTGAAAAGCTTGTAGACTATGGAGTGAAAGAGTTTTTGTTTTTTCTAAGATTGGATTGTGACACGAATAGTTATTAATTATAGTTACAAGATTTTATGATGTGTATTTATAATTTTAAGAGCAAACTGTATTTATTTTTCTATTATTTTCCTATAATTATAACCTGATTAATCTTTGCTAGTAATAATGAATATATATTAATAATAATTCTTCCATAAATGACCGGCCATTAGGCCATTGTAAATTTTAAAGGAAAAAGTGAAAATATCACCTTAAAAAGAAATGCCGCATCCATAAATAACGTATCTTCACTTAACGTATAGGTTGTCCACGACGGTAGTTCTTAGAATGACAACTCATCGATTTAGCTGTAGTAGTAGCTAGTCAAATGGCATATCTATGCATAAGTCATAGCGGACGGAGAACCGTGGATATCTACACTCAATTACATATTATACAAGTTACATATAAAAATTAATATGTGAGTATATTATAATTTATTTTTTATTTAGGGTCTCAGAAATAATAAATAGTAAAAATAATGTGGTTTCTTCTTCTCCGAACTTGAGATTAATACTGTTAGCCCTATTGGCTTTTACAGCGACACCGGTTGAGTAGGGAATGTTTGAGAGGATGTCATCAGTGGCAAGGACGTCCGTCACGGGACTCGAACCCAGGCTTGCGGCTGTCCATTGAAAGAAACCCTTTGGTCACTGATTTAATTGATAACCGTAACCGATTTGTATTAATGCATTTTTATAACAAGACCAAAGGAACGATAATCTTATCATTGTAATAAGAATTTTGTGCAAGTGTTTTTATAATGTATATATACGTACCTAATTTTATACTATATACTGCTATGAGCATGACAGTCGGTCACATAGATGTCGAGTGACAGGTAACGAATGACGGATGACCAGAGTCGACGAGAGAAGCGAATGTTTGTACCTAATAAGAATAAGAGTTAAAAGCATATATTTTTCAACACCGACATGATTGTTGCTAAATGTTAGATACTTTATGCCGAATATAAAAACGTAAAGCTACATGAGACAATAGAAATATGTTATGAAAAGTTCAATAGCGTGCAGAACTGTACGTATTTTTTCGTTCTCAGTTGTAAAAGCTTACGACTTAACTTTATATAAAGTATAGTAGTATAATATGAAAATTTAAATAACATACAAAAATTCAAATATTTTTCAACGTATCTAGATTTGAACCAGTGTTCTGGTGATTATTCGTATAATGAAGTTGTTTTTGTTCTTTAAATATTTAACCAAATTTTGTGCGTTTAAGTAAAAAGTCATTAGTAACAGGGTCAAATATAACAATATGGGGCATTTACTACGAATTCGTACCCGTAATCGTCGCGTTTACTATCAGATACTGTGCCACTGTTCCGCGACGGCCTTAATTATTATTTTAATTATAACAGTTTTCAAATGTTGTTTAAAAATGTATATATTTTTTATATTATTTATTCAAGTAAAAAGTCATAATTAACTGGGTCAAATATTACAATATGAAACTGTAAATAGTCTCCTGTAAATATAATACTCAACGCTCAGCCTCATTAGGGCTTTATTAAAGACCTCATTTTATTATGATGCGCAAAGCTTACCGTCTTTCATTATTACATTTTGTACTTCCACTTTATATTTTATAGTGTAAAAAACAGCCTGAATATGTTTTTTTTTAGGATTGTTTAGAGTAGAATGCTTGCGGCCGTGGAACAAGACGGTGTCAATAATTAAGTAATATCTGATCTGAACCACTGAACTACTGTTCTCAAACTCTAATACTAAACGGAGGACAGAGTGTCTTAACACTAGATTCTCTCTGCCTACCATACAATAAATTGGAAGTTTAAAAAATATTTTTAGTTAACCTACATTTCAATTTATATTAATAACTTTAGCCCAAAATAAACTGTGAATATAATTATCGAGTCTGCTAGTGGTAGGAAATATTTTCATTCAATTAATTATACGGTATATTGAGTTTTATATGAACCAACTTTTAAATTTTATTTCATCATTCAACTTAATAAATAATTAAGTTTTGTTATATATTTTTTTGTTGAATTTTTAATGTAATAACTAAAGATATAATTATTCTAAGCAGGATTTACTGTGGCAAAAAGATATAAAATATAGAAAAAAAATATATGTAGAGAGGCATTTCTGTTTACAACTGATACATTTTAAGATTAACGCCCAATATTAATAATGTATCTCCTATCTCCAGTTAACGTCTATCTCGTACTGTCCGACATGTCTGTCCAATCACTAACCTGCATGCCTACCTCCATCTCTGTCTATTTCAATCTATGGTAGCAATTTTTGGATTAGGATTGGTTATTAACATTGGGCGTAAATGAATCATGGAACATAAAAAATAACACAATTCGGAGGTATCCCCAGTTTGATCAACAGTCACTCTTGCACCGCCGACATCACTTCAAGCATTACGAAGTGCTTGCAAATTTTTCAGGGACAGAGTACTCTCTTCTCGACCTACCCAGTATCGCTGTAAAGGTAGTAGGACTAACATTGTTCGAAAAAAAAGGTATTTGAGCTGAACGCGATTTTGTAAATGCAAATATTGTAGAGAGAGTACATAAATTTAAAATGTAGGTATTTCTTTGAGTTACGCTCACCTACCTGTTTCCTGTTTAGTGGTACACCACTAAACAGATATATGAAACTAAAGGAGGGGTGCCCTTACAGTGGAAGCCTTTAGTTTTTTCTAAACACAAAAAAAACATAATATCAGGGTATTTGTACCAGCGATTTAGATATGTGTTTTGCAACCTTGATAGCTGAATGCAATGTTTCTATAGTCCCTAAAAACGTCTCTGTTTTATAGTCGACATATTGCTTTACTTACTTTTAATACCAGCTTCAGTGTGCCTCTTGACATTACATTACCATTTAGAACCTCGTAGTCACGAGATAATCGTTAAGCTGCGAGTGGAGAATTCATATTACAGCGAAATGGAAAGCCTTAAGTAAGCCTTAATATTGTAGGCAGTAGGCTTTAAGCCATGCTATATAACATACATTTTTTTTTGTATTTAATTTGCTTATCCATTTTCCATGACATACGTAGAGAAAGGAGTGTTTAACACTAAGTTTTTAGTACAACTGAAAGATAGGACTATTATGTAAAAAATATCTTTTGTTTTCTTTCTCACCCATTGAGTATAGTATGTCTTCATTAGACTGTCAATCGATATGGTTATCTGTTCTTCTCGTCCTGCAGACTAGGTCTCCAGTCTAAAATATTGTACTTGGCTAAATGTGATGTTTCTAGGTTCAAATTCCCTTTGGATTACTCTTACTAACTATCCGACTAACCTATCCGAAATGTTTTTTTATCTTTTTTACGATTTGTGTCGAAGTTCGTAAAAAATTAAATTTTAATCAAGAACCAGATTGAAATTTTAATCGAATACTCGAAAAGTTTAAAGTTTAAAGCTGTGTGATTTACAGTAGTACTACTAGATATACATTATAGAGTCACAGATATTTTTACCAATTGTTTCGCTGCAGTATGTGAAAATATTGGATATGTATGTAATATATTGTACTTACAAGTATACATAATATGAGTATTTCGTAGGATGAAAGATATTTTTGTAAAAAAATCAATCAAAATATAAATGAATTATCAGTTTTTTATATTGTTATAGATAGTGAAAGATGGACACCAGAGCTGATGATGAGGAGGCCCCTACAGATCCGGCGGCGAGGAAACATACTCACCATGACTACACTGAACAAGACTTTGAAGGTAAAATGCAATCTTTTATTAATTATTATCTACTATTACTAGGCTCCTATTACTCTTTTATGTACGAAATTCTGATATAAACCTGACAATCTTCTCTTTTTCATGATACTCAACGTTAATAATATTCACATAAATCCGTACTAGATTGGGTTCATTCTAGATGATAAATTTATAGGCTTATTTTTATTTTATGTTATTTCAAATTATACTTGCTTAATATTATTATTAACAGCTCTTTTAGATGAGAAATCTATGAGAAAAAATGTGAAAGACAAAGATCATGTTCGAAGCTTCTTAAAACATCCATTTTCCCAAATTTCCCATCAAACATTTCCATCAATGAGTACTCAAAGTAAAAAAAAATAATATTGCTATTTTTTGTTTGCCTACCTAAATAAGTATTCCAAATTTAGATATAGAATGAAGCCTAAGGTTATGAAAATAACATTGATTTATGCAAATATACAAAATCCATACAAATACTTACGAATATTTCTCTAGCTTTAAAACTTATTTACTAACAACTTTGTTTATCACAAACAGTGTTTCTTTAAAAAAACTCGAGTGCTATGTCTTTATAAATTAACGTTGGGAAGTAGGTCAGGAGGCAACACTAAACAATAAACTAGAAAAGATGTATGAACGTTACTTTTCACGTTAAACCCCTTCTTTCCTGTCGTGTCACGTAGGACAAACAGTGAAAATATATTGCGATACGGAATAAATATTGTTTAGAACTTAGTATGTGTGGTGGCTGGTGGCGCAGTAGGTGAAAAGGCGACGATTGTGGATTCTAATCCCACTTGGGATAATGAAATATTTAATATAAGAAACTCTTAGTACATGAAACACAATTTAAACTATTGATTCTTAAACCTTGTTGTACAAAGAAATGACAAGTGTATAAAATATTATAAATTAATATAGGTGGGTATATTAACTATCACGTTTATTTTTAATTGAAAATTGCAGGTAACAAAAACTATTAAAGTTTTTTTTATTCTATGTTAATTGATGTGACATAATGACCATTATATATTTACTAGTGGACCTGCTTGAAATATAAGAATATAATTTCTATAGAAATATAATTTCAATCTAGATGAAATGCTAAAAGTGACTATTATATTTATTTTCATAAGGATGATTATAAAAATGACGCGGTAACGAACGCGGTCGCGTAGCAACGACGGTTGTTATTAACATGGCAGAATAAATTGCATGTCAAATTAGAAAGTATTTTGATTTATTAGTATATATGTGTAATGTAATATTATATAGCCTATAGCACTTCTGAAGAATGTAGCTTTCATACAAAACAAAAACATAGTAAATCGGACCAGTAGATTCAGAGATCTTAGCGTTCAAACAAACAAACAAACAGACTCTTCCGCTTTATTATATTAGTATAGATAGTATATAGTATAGAAGTATAGATTTCACACGCTATTCATTTTTTTTTATTCTGAAACGAGAAACTATTTTAAACGTAAAAATGTTGTCTACAACTACTCTTAAGCTTCTAGAATATATATATATATATATATTTTGTCTATCGTAGCTTGTCGTACGAACTAGTCTATGTACGAAAATTGAAGAAAAACAATATTGTTTTTCCGTTTGTTGTAGAACAATATTGTTTTTCTGTTTGTGTTTGTCTTGTTTTTTATATAAAACATTTATTATATACACTATTGAAAAATAATTATTGTAATTAATCCATTGAAGTTTTTAGTTATTTTTTAATTTTATCATAAATTTTAATAAGAAGATTACGCAACTTTAAACCAAATTACCCATTTTATAAGCCAAAAATAGGCCAGCTATTCATTACTTAAAGATTTCAGAATATAATTACATTCTACGAAAAATCATTAAATATCCTTATAAAGCCTTACAAAGGAAGAGTCTTCTTGTTATATTAAATTACATGAGTAGAACCACCGAGAAGCCGGAAAGCTGTAACAATGGAAAATTTGGACAATGTCTTTACCATGACATAATGTTTATGAATCGAAATTTAGAAAATAAATGGAAGCCACATATCTAACGTATTCTATTAATTTCAATTTTGTCGCTATATAAATTAATTTATAATTTAAACAAATTAGCTTATAGCTTATACTAAAATATAAGCAAAACTAAAACAGTAAAACTGCCTTTTCTAGTCGATAAAACAATTCGTTATCAAGTCCTAGGGCTCATGTTCTCACTAACGTTCGAATAAGAGGTCCCTGTTAACCTCTCACTTACCAAGTTTCAAGTATGTTTGCAGCTTGCCCGTTCCCAAGTCTTACACAGAATTTAGTAAAAGCATTTTTAGTTCAGATGGTTGTTATTTTTAAAATCTTTTTATCTTTTAAAAATATTTTTCAGCTTAAAAGAAGTGCACGCTGTTTGTTTAAATAATTTATATTTTCGTTTCTTCGCTCTGATGTGGAGGTAAAAGCGCGACGCTGAGTTCTGCCACTCAACACGGAATGTTTACAGAACACGGCGGGAAGTGAAGAACGGATGATTAACACTACGTTCCCTCTGCCTAACCTGCTGTGCGGGATACAGAATGAAGCTGATTTAATTAAAAGTAGATTTATTTGTTTAAATAACGTATGAGAGTAGCTGTAAATATTGCAGGTACCATCGCGACAGATAGATACCTATATTTTTTTCTGTTATTAAATATTTAACCCAAAAATATTCGCAATGCTAGCTATCTAGTATAGCCAAGAGCTAATAGGAATACTTGATTGGAATGTTTTGTTTTTATTTTAGAAAATTGCGAAATATTGTAGAATAAAGTGGTATGGTACGGTAGAAAAATGTGTTAATTATTATAAAAATACTAAAATGACATATTGACATAGTATGGCTTTATACATACATACAGGCGCCCGAAATTAATTAAAAATGTTGTTACTTTGCAGAGATGAAGTGCCAATATAAAATGATGAATGAAAAATGGGCGTTTAAGCCGATTGTTCCATTGCCTGAGTATTTTTTAAAAAAATATATGTTATTATAACTCGAGTAAGTTATATGTATTATGTTCAATACAGGCGTACATTTATGTGATCTTTAAAATACCTAATAACACTTTCCGTACTGATGAATTAATATTAACAACACTGAACAACAATTTCTATTTAATTCACATAAAATCGAGAGAGCTTCGAGATATAAGGATTTACACAAAATTATAAATCGCTCTCTTTTATTCACACAATTAGAACACCATGTTACATTCGCCAAATTTGTGTCTTTGAATATTAGATTCAGAAAAGAAAAATATATTATATTAAGTCGATAAAATGAAACACTCCGTTCTAAGCTTTCCTCCCAATTTTCATCTGTCAGAGTGGGGATCGTACCTACATTTGTCCATCAGACACTGAACTACTGCGCCATGACTTCTATTAACTTTCAACTTTATGAAAGTTGAAGAACTAAAACAAAATCAGATCTTAATTAAAGCCCGTTTGAAGCTGCCTCTGGCAATTACAAAGTAGATAACCTTTTAGTACTGTACGAGTATATATCACACGGAGTCACGCGATAGCTGGTGGGGGGGGTGTTATATAATGAACTAATTTGCAAGTCATTATTAGAATTTATGTTATAGTACCCGACAAATAAAAGAAAGATAGATTACGTAAAAATACGAAGATACGAAGGGTCTCCTTCGTAGGTCTTCTTGCTAAAAAATTAAATAATAATTAATGTACAAATTATAAAATTATTGAAAACAGAAAATCATCCACGAATAAAATACCTTATAAAATTTATTGATATTCATAACGGAAATTTACTGTAAAAAGCCTTTGAACTATTTAACATTTTGTGATTAGGTCAAAGGCCACATTTTTTACATTTATGGTCTTAATTTAAGTTTTTTTAAGCAAGGCGACCGACGGGTGGAAAATCAATATTTTTCCAAAAATTAAAAACTCCAAAAGTGGAAAACGGAAATACTTATCACTAGACAATGATCTATTCCGGAAGCCATATACGTATAAATCGTAGAATATACAAATCAAAAAAAAAACCATAATTTCAAGCAATTTGTCAAACAATAAACTGTCTTGTTTGATCTACTCGAACATCCAAACGCTTTGAGCTTACCCAATTGACTTACAATCTCGCCGGAAACAATCTCCAGATTCTGTTTGTTTCGACGGAGAATATTGAATGAAGAAGCGACAAGTGAAAGTAGATTTCTATAATCACAACAGTCTCTAGCGCGATTGGTTTACTCGTTGTAGATATTAATATTTATAATGCTTGTGACAGCTTTCTTTTGGGGAATATTTAATTTGTGTATGGTTCATGCAATTATTTATAGCGACACGGGCACGGCTTTGCCTATGTGTTATTCTGATTAAGCATCATCATCATCAATCAATAAAATTTCGTCCAAATCTGCTGAGTAGTTTTTGCGTGAAATTGGAACATCCACCATCCAACACCATCCTCAAAAACTTTCCCATTTATAATAATAGTAGAATTTACGTGTGTTTGCTATTTTATGTATATTTTCATGTATTTGGATAATATTTATATTGTTAAAGTTTTTACGGGATCCTTTATTTTTATCTTTGTAATAATGATGTTACCTACCCTTTTTTATTATAAAGTTAAATTTATTTAGTTATTTGTTTTTGATAATGTCATTGGTATTATAAATTAAAATTAGTTCAAAATAAAATATAAGCTTTGCTTTGAAGCTCATCGACGTAGCTCTCGTGCCTTGACCTAGAACGATTTCATCGTCATTGAAACTTCATCGCGAATATAAATGAAGCTAATTTATATTTATATATTTAATTTTAAAGAAATAACTAATTAATTTAATTTGATTATATAATTTTCTCTCAATTATTATCTAATTGTTTATTATTTCTTACCTTTTTAAAGTGTCTTTGAGTGAGTTTCGAGTAGCGGAACCTCACACCGCGCTTTGCCTCGTTACCTCGTTCGATGAAATGAAAATATTATATTTCATTCTCTTTAATGGAAATCGAACCTACAACCACCACGTTTACAATCGCACGTTAGTGCCTCTGCGCCCGGACGACCTCCTTATCAATTAGTAGCTTAATTTAGAGTTATAAAATTTCAATCAATAGACGCTAATAACTTTTTAATTAATTAATTGATTTATTTATTTATAGATGCCAATAACACATACAATATACCTAATATAATAGAAATAGTGAATTTGTATGAAATCCTTTCGTCTTTCAAGCACTAAGGAGTAGCGTAGCCTACATATGTACTCGTACTTCATCCACACTGTAATATTAATATAACGTGTGGTGTAGAATATCAAACATCTAGATTAGACTTCAAAGAGAATAATTTATTAGTATGTACTATGAAGACATTGAAACTCATTTTATTTATAGAAAGGTTGATTTGCTTATAAGCTTTTTTTCAGCTTCATGCCGTTTCCATCTTATGAGCAGGGTAGGCGGAGGGAACCCTAGCATTAAGAGACTTCGTTTCCCCTTCTTTAGGCTTTAATCGGAAATTAATATTTAAATAATATAAGATTGTAATATCGATATTTTTTTTTTCGAATAAGAGACCATAAACGTTATCCAGTTAGCTAATCTTAACTTAACTCAGGGCTTTATAAAATCGATTCATATAAAAATTAGTAATAAAATTCCAGGTGACAAATTATGTATTAATATGGATCTAAATAGACTTTAAAACAATAAAACATAATATAAATTAATTAAAAGCTACAAATTATTATATCTTTGTTGAATATTGCAACATGCTCTACTTACTCGTAGGAGGGAAACGTAAAGCAAACATGTCCTTGTATGTAATAACAACTTTCCAAACATGATTGATAACGGATACAAGCCTCATAAAATAGATTGATTATCATTTTCTCATTTTCGTGAAACCTATAAGAGCATAACATTAGCTAAATTAAACAATTTCTTATATCTTCTCTGACTTGTTTATTAAATACAAATCATCTTCTAGATATTGGGTGTCTCCCGCCCAAAATCTGGAAATAAACAATTTCAATTTTCGCTTTTCTTTTATTTAGAAATATTTTGTATAGGAAAAGGCGAAATAACTCATATAATTTTCCTCCTAAATTCTTAATCGTTTTCCCGTTCAAACTATTTTATTAAATCGTCTTCGTTTGTCGTCTTCAAACTGTAGCAAATTCCTCTCTAAGTAAAAGTACCACCCAAAAATCTATGTTCACAAAATAATATAAATGTATGTATAATGTCTACGTGAGTCTATTTTTACTTTTTTTTTCACTTGTCCGACCTGGTAGAAGAAGCGGCGTTGAAATCCGCCACTCAACACGTAATGTCTTGAAATATTAGTGGAAAATGGGAAACGAAGTTTCTTATCACTAAGTTGCTTCTGTCCACCCATGCAAAAAAGTATGAATCTGCTTTCGTGACTTTTATCCGTGAAAAAAAACGTACCGATGCAAATTGCAATCAAATTGTATTGCAAGAGTGCTATTATAAATTTATATCCAATAAAAGGGTTTAATGGTATTACTTCATTCTGGAACGTGTCTGGAATACATATTCATAGCAACTAAGTATTCACACAAAATACAAATGAGAATAAAATGAACGATTAAATTTGAAATATGGTTTCAGTAAAATTAAATGATAAATGTAAGG